>CM055277.1:23481741-23501697 GCA_029237695.1 Conchocele bisecta
CAGAATTTTTATTTCAATAAAAAGTTATAGTTTTGTCAAAGTTATTGGTCCGGTAGTATTAAAAACAAATACCTGGGATTATCGGAATGTGTAAAAACAAATCTGTACATAACGTCAATTTGTTCTCCACCAGTGTCTTTATCATCTTGAATCTGGAGTGGTCTCAAAGGATAAAAGCTGCAGGTCTGCTCTGATTTATCTACAAACAAAAACAACACTAGTTAAAAGTTATGCATTATCTGTTTCAAATGACATGCGTAATGTACAACCTTTGTTATCGTCATTCTCCCAAATGCAAATTGTTCTCAATAATAAGTCAATTGATATTTTTTTTATTCTTTACCTAGTTTGTCAGTCAAATCGAGGATAACATATTTTTGACCTTTATATCCATATTTGATTTATTTTATAATTGTAATCCATCCACTGATCAGGAAAAGTGGGATTTATGGTACTTTCGACCAGTTTGCAATAATGCAACGGCAGCCTTTTTAGCGGGAAAAATTCCACTTAGACCCTCAAAATCGCAGTGTTATTGGATGTTCAACGCATGAAGCTGACGGAAAAAAAACAGGCCAAAATATTGCCACGGCAGCGCCGTGCTGCCCGCTACGGCCCTGAGTTTAGAATCAGATCGGTCTACACATCTGCACCATCTGATCATGGTGTACACTGTACATTTAGTGACTGAACATTTTTTGCCTCAATTGTGAATCATATTTCCGATTGTGAAGCCACCGAAGATGACGGCCCAATTATATAAGGGGAAAAAGCCCTGGCAGTAGTGTGGTCGAAGATCATGTTAGATTGGTCACAAATGCCATAAACGACATATCTCGAGTCACTTTCAAATAAGTGGCTGTGACTTTAGAATGGGGCTTTATGTGATTTGTGACCAGTGTAGCCGCTGATCAAATATTGCACTCCTGTAGCCTGATAACGATGTAGATACAGACAGAAATTTTGGGTTAGTTAGAAGCATCACAGGTGTTTCATTGATCAAATGGAATGGCGAACAGTGCATATCCTGATGATATGGATCTACACTGGTCGCAAAACCCACCATATATGGCCCAAAATCCGCACCTTTGCACAATAGTATCCATTTGTAACCACTATATGGCTTTGGTTACATGCTATATGTCTTTGGTTACACAGTATAGCAGTGATATGTTACAGAGTTTTGAATGAGATTTGTAAGTATAATCTATACCGACTATTTTAACTGCTATTATGCATTGGTTTCATGGGTTACAATTGGCATTTTGTCCTAAAATTCATGTGATGTATATTTTGGCAGGTTGCTATGGCTATAGGACCTTAGGCGATGTGTGATTTATGACTCTAGGTGTCTTGGTGTATGGTTACTTCATGAGAAAATGGATTAGGCTACATTTTTAATTAAAATTGAAATTTGTAAACTACAAGCTGATAATAATAATTCTGTGCCTTCTGAGAATATTGTGCACAGGTTGTTTGCAGTGTGTTCCTTGTGTTAGGAAAGAATGTTGATCCTTAAATTATCGGATTAAAGATGTGTGCTATGTCATCAAGGTCAATGCTGGTTAAAAATGAAGCACTATCTTGTTCTAATATTTGTCCCCATGGAATGGAATTCTAAAATTATAATTTCAAAATTATTAGTCTACATGCAGCCAGTGCTTTAGTACATGATAAATTTGTGGAATGCAGTAAAAAAAAAAAATTTAAATTGTGAACCTGTCTGATTATTGAGTGGGAATTTAGAATGTGTAATAAATCATTTGTGGAATAATGAATGTGTTTTTAGGAATTAATATTTTGGAGAAAGCAAGATAATAATAATACAAATGTACATGGTATGTACATATTTATGCCCCCGCCACCGAATGGTGAGGGGGGCATATAGTGTTACCGGCGTCCGTACGTACGTACGTCCCGAAACCTTAACGCTGGGTAAATGGCTTATAATTTCTGTTTCCTTGCTCGGATCTGCTTCACATTTCACACACGCATTGCTCCAATGGTCCTCTACCGCCCTGTGACAAATCCACATTCGTCCCGCCCCCGCTAAGCCCAGGGTCAAGGTCACAGACTTGGTGCTTTCGAAACCTTAACGCTGGGTAAATGGCTTTATAATTTTCTGTTTCCTTGCTCGGATCTGCTTCACATTTCACACACGCATTGCTCCAATGGTCCTCTACCGCCCTGTGACAAATCCACATTTGTCCCGCCCACGCTAAGCCCAGGGTCAAGGTCACAGACTTGGTGCGTTCGAAACCTTAACGCTGGGTAAATGGCTTATAATTTCTGTTTCCTTGCTCGGATCTGCTTCACATTTCACACACGCATTGCTCCAATGGTCCTCTACCACCCTGTGACAAATCCACATTCGTCCCGCCCCCGCTAAGCCCAGCGTCAAGGTCACAGACTTGGTGCTTTCGAAACCATAACGCTGGGTAAATGGCTTATAATTTCTGTATCCTTGCTCGGAACTGCTTCACATTTCACACACGCATTGCTCCAATGGTCCTCTACCGCCCTGTGACAAATCCACGTATGTGAACTTGACCTTGGGATAAGCGGGGGTTGGACGGTCGTGGATTTGGCACAGCATGGTAGTAGAGCCTTACAGGAATGCATGTGTGAAATATTAAGCATTTTAGATGAAGGAAATAGAAGTTATAACAATATTTCTCTGATGTTAAGTTTTGTAAAGAGACTAAGTATTTGACCTTGACCTTGGGATCAGCGGGGTTTGGACGGTCGTGGATTTTGCACAGCATGGTAGTAGAGCCTTACAGGAATGCATGTGTGAAATATTAAGCATTTTAGATGAAGGAAATAGAAGTTACAACATATTTCTCTGATGTTAAGTTTACGGACGCACAGACGGACGGACAACCTGACTCCAGTATACCCCCCCTCCACAACTCGTTGCGGGGGGTATAACTAGATTGGTCAGTAAGCGAGGCTTACGGAATACACCTCGCGTGGGCCCAGGTACCTCTAAAATATGTAAAAATTCCAAGTGTGTGGGCTTGTGACCTTGACTCTGGGCTTAGCGGGAGCGGAATGAACGTAAAAATGACCGATTTTTCTGATGTTAAGTTTTGTAAAGAGACTATAAGTATGTCACCTTGACCTTGGGATCAGTGGGGGTTGGATGGTCGTAGATTTGTCACAGCATGATAGTACAACCTTAGAGGAATGCACGAGTGAAATATTAAGAATTTTCAATGAAGGAAATAGAAGTTATAACATATTTCTCTGATGTTAAGTTTTGTAAAGAGACCCAAGTATTTGACCTTGACCTTGGGATCAGCGGTAGTTGGACGGTCGTGGATTTGGCACAGCATGGTAGATATCAATTATGATCAGGAACTACAATGGTCTACATATAGTTTGACCATCCTGACCATTATGATCACCGAAAATTGAAAGGCATAAAATATAAAAAATCAGATTCATCGTCCATCCTTTCAGAAGAATAGTATGTAACCGATGTAACCGTATGTAACCAAAGACATATAGCGTGTAACCCAAAAGTGAAAGGCATAAAATATAAAAAATCTGTCCGTCCTTTCAGCAGAATAGTATGTAACCGTATGTAACCAAAGACAAAGAGCGTGTAACCGAAAAATGAAAGGCATAAAGTATAAAAAATCTGACTCATCGTCCATCCTTTCAGAAGAATAGTACATGTATGTAACCGATGTAACCGTATGTAACCAAAGACATATAGCGTGTAACCGAAAAATGAAAGGCATAAAATATAAAAAATCAGATTCATCGTCCATCCTTTCAGAAGAATAGTATGTAACCGATGTAACCGTATGTAACCAAAGACATATAGCGTGTAACCCAAAAGTGAAAGGCATAAAATATAAAAAATCAGATTCATCGTCCATCCTTTCAGAAGAATAGTATGTAACCGATGTAAACGTATGTAACCAAAGACAAAGAGCAAGTAACCGAAAAATGAAAGTCATAAAGTATAAAATATGGAAAAATTTTAATGTAAAATTTATATTAATGATACTTACCTGTTTTTTACTACTGCTTTTTGGTTTCCCTAAAAGCTAGCGGCAGGGATATTCCCAACCCCATTTTCCCCATTGCGCCAATGCGCACATAAAGGGAAAATCACAATACCCGTGTGAATAGCCACACCGGAAGGTGCCCGAATGTATACCGGATATCGCCATTATATTTCCCTGCTATAGAGAAAAAAGATCCGATAAAACAACTGAGCGGGGTGGGAGGTGGGAATACCCTAGTAAAAAACAGGTAAGTATCATTAATATAAATTTTACATTAAAAAATTTCCATATTAATATCAACGTTACCTGTTTTTTACTACTGCTGAATTCGTCCATTGGTGGGAGGTCCGAGTTGACCCTTAGTTGTTTGACATGTCACATAAAATAAATTATCCGTAACATATCTGTATCTATTACCATGTGAAAACAAGTGCAACAATCTTAGTTATTCACATGGTTAGTACAATGTATACAACCACACCTCCACCAAAACTATGGGAAAGGGAGATAACGAACGTTCTAAATCTATACACACCTTGAGATCCCTTGCATGTACATTGACATCGGCGGGTCACGCCCCCTCCCCTTTTCTGTTTAATCCAAGAAACATCCCCAATCTGCAGCTATTCCTTAG
The DNA here is from genome assembly GCA_029237695.1 of Conchocele bisecta. NCBI lineage: Eukaryota > Metazoa > Mollusca > Bivalvia > Lucinida > Thyasiridae > Conchocele > Conchocele bisecta. The sequence continues at coordinate 23,486,398 of CM055277.1, forward strand.
GAATTGGTGATGCTCATTTTAAAACACTAACTAAGATTTCACTAACACTGATACTATTTCCCTTAAGCATTAGTAGAACACGTTGTGGTAATCGGTACTATCGTCCTGATAACTGTTTGCGAAAACTTCCCACTTACCACATATCATTCAAAATAACCATTAGCAACATTGTGGTAATCGGTACTATCGTCCTGATAACTGTCTGCGATCAATTTCCCGCTTACCACCATCACGCGAAAACATTCACTTAAGCACAACTAACACTAATTCCCTATATATATCTCAGATCTATATTACTTGTTGAGTAACCACTCATAATGTATCGTGATCCCCAAAAAGTGGTTACCCCTATTCCACAGCTGAAGAACCTTTACATATTAGATTCTTAAACTGTGTAACCCCCTTCCACAGCACATCCTCTAAGCTCACTATCCTGGTGCATATTGTGAATGTAAATAAGTTAATTTCCAACTATTTGACTTGCAGCAACCAAAGGACCCAATTTGTACAAATCCTGGCTCTGAACTGACATAGACCGAAGATAGAACTTAGAAAATGTGCTATGTGACTTCCAGCATGCAGCATTTAAAATGTTAGCAATGGGTGCGTGATTGAACAATGCCCATGAAGTGCTTACTGCTCGGACTTCATGAGCATTGATCTTAAGCATGGACAATTTCCGGTTGGATATCCCTTGTTAAGCTCTGCGAATAGCAAGGGATATCCATCTGGAGATCGTCGCCTTAGATACTTCACTGTCCCCTACCAGTGGAATAAACAGCTTACGCCTATTCCTTCGACTGCTGGCTGATATTTTCAGATAATGTTTTATTGTTCTCTGACGGGGCACAAAGATCCATCTGTATTCTCCTGTCCCAGTAAACTGGGGATTTGAAATGGTTCCGGAAGTGACCTACTGCGATGTGTTTTTGGCCAAAAATTGATATCATAAGCCAGTGTCATAATTTTGCCACACTCGTCAAAGAAAACCCCGTCTGCAGCCAATGCATGCAATTCGCTGCTGCGTTTAGCCGAAGCAAAATCCAAAAGGAAAGCAGTTTTAATTGACCAGTCTGATATTGACGCCTCGTCCATCGGCTCATATGGTCTCTCTGAAAGTGCAAACAAAACACATGTCAAATTCCACTTTGGAGTGACTGATCTAGATACCGGACGCTCCCTCTCAAAAAAACGCATGAGCTCAGAAATGCGGTTATCTGAACCAACCTCCTTGGCCTTTAGGTCACCAAATCTATACGCACTAGCCAGAGCTGAGCGGTACCCCTTTAATTGTGGAAGGTGAGCATTTTTTAACATCAAACAAGATAGATAAAAAATTCTGCTACCTCACCCATAGCGGGATTGCGTGGATCGACCGACCTCTCGACACACCCGGAGTTAGAGAATACTGACCATTTGGCATCGTAACACGAGGAAGTTGACGGCCTTCTGGCCCCTGAAATGCAAGTGGCAAGCCCTCTCTGAAAACTGGTCACCTCTGACAGATTCCCGGATAATCTCCAGGCGCACAGGTTTAGGCACTGAATGTTCTGATGCCACACCTGACCCCTGTGCTGTGATAGGAGATCCGCATCGAGGGGCAGGATCAGAGGAAGGGCCACAATAATAACTCCATCAACTGAGTGAACCAACTTCGCTGTGGCCACCACGGGGCCACCAGAGTCATCTTGCACCCCGACGCCCTTATCTTCTGCAGGACCCTTGGGATTAGGATAAAAGGGGGAAAAGCATACACGTCCAGATGCCTCCACTCGAAGGACATTGCGTCTACCCCCCATGCTGCTGCATCTGGCACCGGGGAGACAAAAAGTGGGAGTTTATTTTGCGTTTACCCTTGTCGCAAACGGGTCCAGCATGGGGTTTCCCCACCTGTTTATCAGGGCAGCGGCACATCCCTCCGCAACGCCCACTCTGTGAGCACCGGCTTCGAATCCCTCGACAGGTAATCTGCCAGAACGTTGCTTTTCCCCGCAATGTGCCGGGTATGCAGAACTATGTCCCGCTGCCGGCACCAGAGAAGCAGCTGTCTCGTCTCCATGTACAGGAGAGCCGAGTGAGTCCCCCCTTGTTTGTTCAAGTAAGCAACTACAGTAGTATTGTCTGTTGATACTTGAACAACTTTGCCCTGCACATGTGGTTCTACTTGGCCCAATGCCAACGTCACGGCCTTCAGCTCCAGCATGTTTATATGTTCGCGAGCCTGTTCCCGAGACCAGATGCCCTTGAACAACAGACCCAATGGGTCTAGATGGGCCCCCCAACCGACTTTCGACGCATCCGTCGAGAGAAATAATACTGGTTCCGGTGGGAACATGGGCACACCCTGAATGTATTTGTCCTTGACTGCCCACTACCGGAGGTGTCTCTTCAAATCGCTGGACAGACCGGATCAACATATCCAGAGGACAGCGATGAGGTATCCAATGGAACAGCAGGTAGAACTGCAATGGCCTCAGATGTAACCGGCCCAGATCTAGAAAATTTGCTGCTGCATTGAGCACGCCCAGTAATGACAGGAACTTCCGGGCGGTGATTACTGACATATCGAGAATCGAGAACACCAAGTCCAATATGCTCTGAGTTCTCTCGAGGGGTACTCTTACTATTCCAACTGAAGTCAGGAAATTCATTCCGACGTAAGAAAAGTTCTGACTGGGAATGAGATCCGACTTCTCCAGGTTTGGAACTAGACCGAAACTGGTGACCGAATGCCAAACTATTGCCAGGTCTTGTAAGAGTACTTCCCTTAGACCCCCGATGAAGTAACCAGTCGTCGAAATACTGAAGGAGATTTATTCCCTTCCTTCGATTGACGGCCGCCACCACTTCCATAAGTTTGGTGAATACCTTCGGCGCCGTGGCAATCCCGAATGGGAGGACCGTAAACTGATATGCCCGACCCTGCCACAGAAAACGAAGGTACTTCCTTGATGTTGGGCGATGGGAACATGAAGGTACGCGTCCATTAGGTCGATGGAGACGGCCCAGTCTCCCAGAGAAATCGTGTTGCGGATTGACTGGGCAGTCTCCATTTTGAAATGGTCCACTACCATGAACTTGTTCAGTGCCGACAAGTCCAGTACGGGGCGCAGCTTTCCGTTCTTTTTCGGCACTACAAAAAGTCTGCTGTAGTAGCCGGGGCTGGATGTATCCCGGACTACTTCTATCGCTCGTTTTGCCAGCAGAGATTTGATCTCCTGTTGGAGACAGTTTCTCTTGACTGGATCTCGACAGATCTCGCTCTCGGGTAACGAGACCCGTAGCGGTGGATCCTCGATAAAAGGTATGCTGTACCCTTTTGCCACAATATCGAGGATACAACTGCTGTTGGTTATCTCCTCCCATTCGTTGGTGAAGTAAGACAACCTCCCTCCTACAGGTAGCGAGGAGAATGGTATGTCGAGATCGAGCGATTTTCCCCGCACTACCTCAGAACGACCCCCTACGAGGCCTGGACCTGGAGAAACGAGACCCCCTATCCCCACCCCTGCCACGCCCTCGCTGGAACCGGCCCCGCTGGCCTGGAGCTGGCGTGGAGGATTGAAACGGTGTAGGCTGTGTAAACCCCCCTGTGCTAGTGGACGGCTTAGAAAATGCTGCCTGATTGGATTGCATATTCCTTGCCGGAGGGGTGGGTTTGCGTAATCTATGCATCGGGCTTGACAGCACATTCCTCTGTCTGTTTCAGCAAATCTTCCGCAGCTACCTCCGCACATTTACCCCTAACAAAACTGGGGGATGTCAGCGGGCATGCTCGGAGTGTCTCCCTACCCTGCCCTGGCAGAATAGACGTACTGTTAATAGCTGCGTCTCTCCGACACATTAGTAGGTCTGTCGACATTGACATAGCGGACCCCATGATATGCCTGCTAGCCTTAGCCGCTGACTGCAGAAGGACCAACAGAGTTTCAAAATGTTCCTCTAAATTGATTCCCTTGTGCAATGCAGCAAGAAACAAATCCAAATGTGATGCCATCGACACCATTATTCTAGATCTCGCTTCCAGCGACTCGGCTAGCACCGACGAGACTACCGGAGGGCATGGGCCACGAATGCCCACCTTCTGGGCGTCACTGTCAAGTGCGGGATTTTTAACAGGCCAATGTTCTGTATGTACACGGTATGACCTGGGTGCTAATCTTCTAGTGAAGTCTTTGGGCACTGACGACCCAGACTTTTTCAGATCCAGCCCAGAATCCGTCTCAATACTATCGGCCATTGCCTGAACAGTCGACGAATGTGGGAGCATGGGCAAGTCCGAATCTACCTGTGCCTCTTCCAACTCTAGAAGGGACCTAACTCGTGCTTTCGGCGGTGGTTGCGATGGGCAATGGACCTCGTCGTTCACGAGTGCATAAACCGCCGCAATAGCGTCAGAATAGTTAAGGGCCAGGGCTTCCTCATCATGCTCGCCCTTATCCGCATCCGACCCTACGGAATAATCTACTTCCTCTCGAACCACCGGAGCGTGGACGGCCGAAGCCTCTTGTCGGTCCGCCCAACCGCTCTACTGCAATTGTATGAGTTGAAGGAGCATCAGTCCGCGACTGTACTATGCCTTCAATCATGCTTTTAATCGAGCTAAGTAGTTCTCGTGTATCTGACACTGGGGGAGACTGACGACGTCTTTTACGTTTGCGTCGTCTCACCTCAGGTGACGAGGAGCTAGGAGATGATGATGTACTGTATCTCCTACTCCTACGGTGTTTCCTACTCTTACTACGCTCGCGTGACTCACGGGGCACCCTGTCGGATGTGTTAGCCGTGGTAACCCTTTGGTTAGTCACAACAGATTCCGCCGAATCTGGCACCACACTGGAGGCGGGCAATGGGGGCCGTACGGCGTACACCATTGCACCGTCTCCATGAGGTGGTGGAACCTGTGGGGTTGTACTGAACTATCTACCTGTAACTCCCCACCCCGTCTCCTCTACAGCTACATTGCCACTTACCTTGGGTAAGCTGCGACTCTTGCCCAAAGCCGGGGCTTTGCCCTTTTTACTTCCCAAAGCCTTGGCCATTTTCCAAGTGCGGTGACCCCAGAAAAAAGTTACCGAACATGGATGATCAACTGAACAACCACAACACGCCACATGTCTGGCCATGGTTGTCCCAGTTCGATAATTCTTTCCCACAATCACCACACACACTGGAATTATCCATTATAATAATTAATTAAATAATGAAAACACTCACCCGACGTCTACACACGCCCGAATAATCCCACTCCACGTGGTGGGCAAGTGTCGCCATGTTGACAGCTGATCAGAATTAGGCAGCAACATTCAACTTACACGAAAAAATTCGCCAATTAGACGCAAATAAATGACTCCCAAAGGAAGAAGAATTACGTATAATAAATGCCACGTCACAATTCGCTAGCAAACTATGAAAAAAAACCACAGTAAATTGCCGAAGACAAAAGACACGTCTTTGTTCATTCGGCAGGGAAAATATAATGGCGATATCCGGTATACATTCGGGCACCTTCCGGTGTGGCTATTCACACGGGTATTGTGATTTTCCCTTTATGTGCGCATTGGCGCAATGGGGAAAATGGGGTTGGGAATATCCCTGCCGCTAGCTTTTAGGGAAACCAAAAAGCAGCAGTAAAAAACAGGTAACGTTGATATTAATATAAAATTCATCGTCCGTCCTGTCAGCAGAATAGTATGTAACCGATGTAACCGTATGTAACCAAAGACAAAGAGCGTGTAACCGAAAAATGAAAGGCATAAAGTATAAAACAAGAGCTGTAGGAGAACAGCATAGCTCGACTACGAGGGTTGTCGATGTACACATAGCTTGACAAACAAGGTGGCTGCGGCCTGCATAAAAACCGTAACCAAGCAGGGCTGTACGAATTGGCACGCCCGACGCCCGGGACAAGTCGGTTTTAATCTTGGGCAAGTGCCTCTATGCTGGAATTTAGTCCCGGGCAAGTCACTATTTTCTGTTAGAACGTCCCGCCACAAGCCCGTTTTTTGGAACCGGACTGTCATAAACTTAATCCCAAAACTGACCACTTTATTGATCGATAACGCCGCGGGCGTCCTGACGATTCGCAGCTACTCGCAAGAATGTGATATAGCAATCTACAGCGACCCTGATTATATTAATTTAATCAAATTTGAAAGTAATTAGCGAAAATATTCTGCGGCGATCGATGGTTATTGATTTATTTTATGTATGTTAACGTTTTCGTCTCACTGCGTCGACAGGCCAAGACACCTAACTTTAGAGAAATAAACGCATGTTCCTTCACGGGGTGGAAATGGAATTTAAGGTTCCGAATTATCGTTTCTACGCGGCAAATTGAATGGGATGGACATACTATGAAGGTATGTTTGATTCCCAAGGCGATATTTGAATGGTTCCACAACCTCCAGATTGGAAGTCGGAGTTTTAAGCCCTAGGCCACAACCCATACCTTATAAACGAAGGAAAGAAATGCTCCTAACGAGCGACCATACGTACTTAGAATAACAGCTGACTTACGCGCGGTAAACTGAAATGGCCTACGTGACAATTGACATTTACGTTCCAACAAGATTTTCACGGTGTGTAATCGATCGTATTTCCTCGCCACCATATGAAACCCGACTCGAGAAACACAAATTAAGTTGTTGATTTCTGAATGTATCAATTGTTTGCACGGTCAAAGAAATCAAACAAATGTGACAATTCTTTTTACAAAATATTAGAATCGTCTAATTAGTATTAAGACATCGGACAAATGTGAAAAGAAAACCCGAATACATTGATATTTCTTTACAAAAACATATTTTGACAAAATTTGAGAATCGTCTTAGGAAACGATTTTCATGTGCTGCCAAATCTTGGTTTTATCAAGAAATCAAACAAATGCGAAAATACACAAGCTAATGCGTAATTATCAATTCATCGGCGATGAGATGACGTGGTTTTGGTATGTTTGTTGCGCCGAATTCTAAAGGTCAGTCACACTGTGCACGTGAAACTGGATTTACCATCAGGTGTGCAGCTAGACAGAAAATGATATGTCGCAAATGTGCTAATTGGGTGGGTACGGCCATATTTTTTTTTATGTTACAATCTCACGTTTTTGCGATCTCGATCTCGCCTTCCGCTTTTGGAAATACGATTTGCCCATGCATGTGTAGACAGCATGCGTGTTGGATTTGGTTCTACGTACGTACTTGCATATAAAGCATGCTAGTTTGAATTGCATTCTACGTAATGTATGCGCACAACTCAATTTCAACACGCATGCATTCTACACACACATAATGACATGAACAAACGTATTTCCAAAAGTGGAAGGCGACATCGTGAAAATGCCGAGGTGAAAACGCGACATCGCGGTCTCGAAAACGCGAGATAGCCAGGCGAGAACGCGAGAATGAATACAATAGAATCTCACGTTTTCGCCTCGCGATTTGGTCTCGCGTTTTCACGATCTTGTGTATAGGTCGACGATGCGATGCAGTAGCCTAACCAATAACACGTATCGAAATATTTTTTTTTTTGGTCAATAAACGTGTATTGGCAGCACATTAGAATCGTCTCCTAAGACGAGTATCATTGTTTGTCAAATTATGTTTTTGTTGTCAAGAAATATAGTCCACATTTGTTCTATTTCTTAATGAAAGCTTTAAAACATTTTGCAGCCCACGAGAATCGTCTCCTAAGACAATGTGTACGTTTCCTATTAGGGACATGTAGCAACCTCGCATTTTCGAGCTTTCGAGACGAAAACGCAAAATTCTATCATATTCAATCTCGCGTTTTGCACACACGCCGCACATGCATGAGCAAAACTAATCCGAATTTTTCAAAAGCGGAAGGCGAGATCATGAAAACGCTAGACGATTCTCATTATTTTAGGAAACGATTTGTACACGACCGTTTTTAAAAAAACGGTACGTATTATGTTTTACCGCTGGGCGGGCGAGCGGCTGACAGAAAAAGTGCATAGTTCGTGTACACAACTCCTCCGAAACAGTTCAGTCGATCGATTTGAAACTATACACACGTCTTCTACACATATTGAAGATGTGCACCTTGGTGTTTTTATGCCGAAAAAATAGTTTTTAACAAAAATATCACCTTTTTGACTTAGCCATTGTTTCTACATTTTTCTATACAATTCTATATACGGTACAGAGTTTGTGTACACAACTCCTCCGAAACCGTTCAGTCGATCGTTCTGAAACTATACACACGTCTTCTACACATATTGAAGATGGGCACCTTGGTGTTTTTATGCCGAAAATAATATTTTTTAACAAAAATATCACCTTTTTAACTTGGCCATTTTTTCTACATTTTTCTATGCAATTCTATATACGGTACAGAGATTGTGTACACAACTCCTCCGAAACCGTTCAGTCGATCGTTCTGAAACTATACACATGTCTTCTACACATATTGAAGATGCGCACCTTGGTGTTTTTATGCCGAAAACATATTCTTTTAACAAAAATATCACCTTTTTAACTTAGCCATTTTTTCTACATTATTGTATCCAATTCCCTATCATTTCTACTTTACACTCTACTTTTCTATCTCTGCCTAAATTAGTATACATGTTTAGCACAACGAGATGAAGAAATAATGCTATAGACTTTCAAATTCTCATTAATGTTTCTTGCCTTTGTGACAGCTTCACATTTCTGCATCGTCGCTGTCTGGCCCATATTCGACGGGCGTATTTTGTGACTTGCAGCACTCTTGTTATGTTTTATTATTGTCGATAAATGTGTTTTATGCACTCGTCGCAACGTTATGTCCGCGGTGGCACAGTGACAAAAGACCACAAGAATAAATATGTACTATACAATGTTTATTATTATAGATATTTAATATAATATGTACATGTATATGTGCCAAGTGCTCAATTGTATTATATTTAACAACTATGATACTAGTTTTTGTTTTGGGACAGTTTCGTATAAGAAATCTTACGAGGACAAGTCACTTTTTCAAAATTACTTGCCCTGAAAATTATATTTTCCAGGACAAGTCAGGGCAAGTCACTTTTTTCAAGTTACTTGTCCGGGACAAGTGGCTAAAAAATCAATTTGTACAGCCCTGCCAAGGTTGACTAAAAAACTTAACCAAGGGAAATTAAGTAAGTAATTCAAGGTTAAATGTAGGTCAATGACAGATATAGGTCAGGGGTTATTGATGTACATCACTAGGAGATGAAGTTTTCCAAGTATGGTTGCTGTAGGCCCAGGAGTATTCCATATACAAGTTTGACTAAAAACCTTAACCAAGGGGAAATAACTAAGTAATCCAAGGATAAAAGTAGGTCAAGATCAACTATAGGTCAGGGTTTATTGATGTACATCACTAGGAGATGAAGTTGTCCAAGTATGGTTGATGTAGGCCCAGGAGTATTCCATATACAAGCTTGACTATAAACACAACACCAAGTAATTCAAGGTTAAATGTAGGTGAAAAAAATAAGGTAAAATATAGGTCAGGGGTTATTGACATCCCTATGAGAAAAGTTTATCCAAGTATGGTGTCTGTATGCACAATAGTATTCCATATACAAGCTTGACTAAAAACCTTAACCAAGGTTGACCAAGGTTGACTAAAAACCTTAACCAAAATTAACTAATTAATTCAAGGTTAAATGTAGGTCAAGGTGAAATATAGGTCAGGGGTTGTTGATGTACATCACTAGGAGATGAAGTTGTCCAAGTATGGTTGGTGTAGGGCCAGGAGTATTCCATCTACAAGGTTGACTACCTAACCGAAAGAAATTAACTAAGAATTGAAGAAAGAAATGTAGGTCAAGGTCAAATGGTCAAGGTCATGAATTCAAGTTATTGAGGTACAAATCCCTGGAGATGAGTTGTCCAATCATGGGTGGTAGGGCAAATGGGTATTCCATACAAGCTTGACTAAAAACCTTAACCAAGGAGGAATTAACTAAGTAATTGAAGAGGAAAGTAGGTCAAGGTCAAATATAGATCAAGGGTTATTGATGTACATCCCTAGGAGATGAAGTTGTCCAAGCATGGTGGGTGTAGGGCCAGGAGTATTCCATATACAAGCTTGACTAAAAACCTTAACCAAGGAGAATTAACTAAGTAATTGAAGAGGAAATGTAGGTCAAGGTCAAATATAGATCAGGGGTTATTGATGTACATCCCTATGAGAAAAGGTTGTCCAAGTACGGTGTCTGTATGCACAATAGTATTCCATGTACAAGCTTGACTAAAAACCTTAACCAAGGTTGACTAAAAACCTTAACCAATGGGAATTAACTAGGTAATTCAAGGTTAAATGTAGGTCAAGGTCAATTATAGGTCAGGGGTTGTTGATGTACATCACTAGGAGATAAAGTTGTCCAAGTATGGTTGGTGTAGGGCCAGAAGTATTCCATCTACAAGGTTGACTAAAAACCTTAACCAAAGAGAATTAACTAAGTAATTCAAGAGGAAATATAGGTGAAGGTCAAATATAGATCAGGGGTTATTGATGTACATCCCTAGGAGATGAAGTTGTCCAAGTATGGTGGGTGTAGGGCCAGGAGTATTCCATATACAAGCTTGACTAAAAACCTTAACCAAGGGGAATTAACTAAGTAATTGAAGAGGAAATGTAGGTCAAGGTCAAATATAGACCAGGGGTTATTGATGTACATCCCTATGAGAAAAGGTTGTCCAAGTATGGTGTCTGTATGCACAATAGTATTCCATGTACAAGCTTGACTAAAAACCGTAACCAAGGTTGACTAAAAACCTTAACCAAGGGGAATTAACTAAGTAATTCAAGAGGAAATGTAGGTCAAGGTCAAATATAGATCAGGGGTTATTGATGTACATCAATAGGAGATGAAGTTGTCCAAGTATGGTGGGTGTAGGGCCAGTAGTATTCCGTATACAAGGTTGACTAAAAACCTTAACCAAGGCGTGACGTGACGGTGACGCCGACGCCGGGGTGACAACATAAGCTCTACTTATTCTTCGAATAGTCGAGCTAAAAATCTGATTCATCGTCAATCCTTTGAGAAGAATAGGATGTACCGTAACCAATGTAACCGTATGTAACCAAAGACATATAGCGTGTAACCCAAAAATGAGAGGCATAAAATATAAAAAAATAAAATTCATCGTCTGTCGTTTCAGCAGAATAGTGTGTAAACGATGTAACCAAAGAGTGAGTAACCGAAAAATGAAAGGCATAAAATATAAAAAATCTGATTCATCGTCCGTCCTTTCAGAATAGTATGTAACCGTATGTAACCAAAGACATATAGCGTGTAACCGAAAAATGAAAGGCATAAAATATAAAAAATCAGGTTCATCGTCAATCCTTTCAGAAGAATAGTATGTAACCGTATGTAACCAAAGACATATAGCGTGTAACCCAAAAGTGAAAGGCATAAAATATAAAAAATCTGTCCGTCCTTTCAGCAGAATAGTATGTAACCGTATGTAACCAAAGACAAAGAGCGTGTAACCGAAAAATGAAAGGCATAAAGTATAAAAAATCTGACTCATCGTCCATCCTTTCAGAAGAATAGTACATGTATGTAACCGATGTAACCGTATGTAACCAAAGACATATAGCGTGTAACCGAAAAATGAAAGGCATAAAATAAAAAAAATCAGATTCATCGTCCATCCTTTCAGAAGAATAAGTAGTATAAAGGGAGTCAAAATGATACCACCTGCAGTGGTATCATTTATAACCCTTTATACTACCCCCACCACCCCCGAAAAACCAAAAAATTGGTTAACGAGGAAATTGTCTCCCGACAGCAAATCGTGACAATTGGTGTCATAAATACATCATGTTGTTTTCACGTCCAATTGAACATATAAAACAATAGTACTAAAAAGGATTTATTTTTGTCTCGTTGTCATAAATACATCATGTTTTCCATGAATTTCTTCTAATAAGTTTCCGATTTAAATGCGTCCTCGCGCAATAGTCTATATTCCAACACCATATTTTCCTCCTCCGATATAGCTAATTGATTCCGTAGATCAGCAACTAATTCTACCAGCTCTAGTCTATCACGTTCCCTTTAGCTAATTGATTCCGTAGATCAGCAACTAATTCTACCAGCTCTAGTCTACCACGTTCACCTTTAGCCACCTGACAGCGTAGTTGCTTATGTCTACAAAGAGTTTGGGCACTAACGAATTTACAAGGGCATCTGGGGCATTGAAATTGCGGAGGGGCACAAGGAAACTTTCTACGTCGCTAGATGCCTTCGTAGATAGTCTTTACGCGTAAACGTTTTACAACAAGTCTCACACTCCATTATATATGTATATGTATGTTTATGTTCAATTAGACGTGAAAAAAAACTTAATGTTTTCACGACTAATTGAACAGATAAATTTCATAGGTTATACAAAAGTATATTACAGAAAATATGATAACGCGAGAAACTAGAGCAGAAATAGAAAGTTTGAGAAGAGAAGCCGAATCTCTTAGGTATTACTTATAGTAAACGGTTGAGAGTTAGGGGGTTGACAAAGCTGATAAACTCCACAAAGAATGAGGCGTTTATGAAGCGGTTTACCCGCGCCCACAAACGAGGAGCCTTTAATGATATATCCAAAGCAGAGGAAGTTGGTAACAGAATTCAAAAAGAAAGTATTGCGGGGTTAAGGGCTAGTGTAATTAATTCTAAAGAATTACCTTCAAGCACCAATAATTTGTCTCAAATTAGACGCACAGGTGACCAAATACCAAATAATAAGAAAAAATCTATAGTTCGCGCGATAGTGGAAAAAGGTGAAGAAATATTGGGTGCTCACGATGAAACATTGGAAAAGGTAGAAAATGGAAGACGGTAGTTACATTATCCTTTCGTAAAAACATTGACATCAACGAGTCTGAACGCATGTCCGATAAACTCGCTCCGTATCTAACTACACATTTTTATTTGAGATATTCATATTCTTACAAGCTAGAACACATGGAGGAAACTAAAAATGGAAAACCTAAAACTCTAATATTTCACAAAAATCTCGGTGGTAGCGAACCACTATCATCAATGAAAACCGTTAAAAAATGGCTGTCGATAAGGAGCAAACACGAATAATGTCCGATAAAATAGACAGACCAAATACAAAGTGGAAGTTTGTAAGATGGGTAGAGGTTTTTGTAAAGCTAATACAGGGTAGTAGGGGAATAGATTTGGGACTACAATCCAAAAGAAGCAGCAGGAGGAGAACTTCCAGAATGGTTGAGGAATAGAAAAGGTATGTATTCTTTAGATAAGTATAATGACGATCTTTGTCTGTTTCAGGTGTCTAGCTATGCACCTTGATTAAAACGATCAGACCTGACAGATGTACAGAAAAAAGCGGAAGAACTTAGTAAGCAATATTTCGGTAGTAATGTTGTTTCACCAATTCCTTTTTCAGATCATAAAAAGGTTGAAGAGGTTTTTAAGGTAGGTATAGAAGTATATCAACCGACCAAATATGACGTATGGTGGTTGAAAAAGGTACCAGCACACTATAATGAAATAGGTAATAAACCAATGACAATAGGACTGTTTAATAATCACGCATTTCTGATAAAAAACCTTAAAAACCTATCTAAAACTTACGCCTGCCAGAATTGTAAACAGAGATTCACAAAAGCGAGTATATGAAGAGACACGGACCAACATGTATGAAAGGCGAGACAAAAAATAGTATGTGATGGTAATTATTTAGAGCGCCCGCGTTCGTCGTTCGAGAAAGCGTTTTACCAAAAGGTTCTAACAGTTATGGGGCGATCGATTGGATGTATTCTGTGGAAAAGCGGGAGGGAATTCACATTCACCACGAACAGTGCGGACACGGGGGTGAAAGATGGATTTTAGGAGCTCCAGTAGATGGATACTGTCCAGAAACCAATACCGTATATCAATATCACGGCTGTTAACTGGCACGGGTGTGAGATTCATGCAAAGCATAAAAAGAAGAACGCGCATCCACAATGAGAAGAGAAAAATTTATTAGAAGCAAAGAATTCAACCTAGTAGTTATGTGGGAATGCGAATTCCAAAGAACGGGTAAAGATATAAAGATCGGTTGCGACACTACTCTTTATCCATATCAGATAGTATATGATTTTGAGGGGTATCTCAAACCCACCTAATTCTAAAGAATTACTTAAAACGCTAGGTAATAGTTTAGAGTACGAAGCTGAGCACGTTCCGGTAAGCGTTAGTATAGGAGATAATTTCTCAGGAACAGTAACTCATATTTGTGATAAAGATCCTGCAAAACTTATAGAAAAATTTGTAGAAGATTTGAAAGTCAGGGGAAAAGCTATAAGAGAAGAAGTATGGTTGAGATATGGGTTTAATACAGAACATTTACGTAAAAACCAAATCGCCAAGATCGAACAGTGGATAGAGCAAGTACCGGTTATAGGTTTTAACAGCAGTAAGTACGATATAAACTTAATAAAGAAATATTTAGTAGGTGAACTATCTGCAACAACAAAGAAAGTAATGGTCGGAAAACGGGCAAACGCGACAATATTTCTATTTATTCCGGAGTTTAGATTTCTTGATGTAATACTTTACCTAGGACGGGTGTAAGTTACGATAGTTGGATAAAAGCCTACGACTGCAAAGGACAGAAATCTTTCTTTCCTTACGAGTGGTTCGATTCTCCAGACAAACTTGATTACCCAGGACTGCCTGATATAGAGAATTGGTATTCCAAACTATCGGGGAAAATGTTACTAGATGAAACAGAATTAAGTAAATGTCGTAGAATTTTCGAAGAAAAGAATATGAAAACTTTCAGAGATTGGTTGAAATATTATAACGATTTAGATGTAGCACCGTTCCTAGAAGCGGTAGAAAAAATGTGTGAATTTTATAAACACAGAGGTGTGGGTATTTTCAAAGATGCGGTAACACTACCGGGTGTGGCTATACAATATTTATTGAGAGGAACCATTAAAGAACAAAACTCTATAAAGGTGGTTATACCGGAGGTGGCTCTATATGCACCAAAAGAAGAAACATACGAAATGATGAAAGACGCTCTAGTCGGGGGTCCATCAATCGTATTTACACGTTATGCAGAAGCCGGTGTTTCAAATATTAGATCAAATGGAATTAACAAACCTTGCAAGGCTATTTTGGGGTATGATGCAACGCGTTATATTTATCTACGTTAAAATAAAGATATGCCGTGAAAAGGAAAGAAACACAATCATCATAGAGTACCCCACATAATCCTAAATTTATTAAAAAGTTTTGTAAAAGAGTTTTATCTGGAGACTGGTTTGGGTTTGCGGAGGTGGATATAG
>CM055277.1:23502197-23601593 GCA_029237695.1 Conchocele bisecta
GACAAGTTCTACAACAGCTTTCTGGTGCTGGAGGTACCTTTGACACTACAGGTACACAGCTGCCATCATCTTGAATATGCCATCCTAGAGTTCCTGGAGCTAATACCATATGTTGGCTTGAAGGTGTGCACACAATATGTGCTCAATGATCGCACCTGGAGTGGGAAACAGTTTCTCTACACCTTGGTTAGATTTGAGCTGTTTGAACATATGCCATCTGAGAACCTTGGCTGTTGCAATGTTTGAATTGAAGAGTTGGCACACAAACACTTCACAACCACAAACTACAGTCTCGACGGCTGTGCTCCAACACCAAGCCCGGCAATTGCACTGGTAACATCTACACCAGCCCTTAGAAAAGCTTTGAAGCAAGTTGACTTTCCTTTCCCACAGATATGACCAGTATTATCAGCACCGGAAAGAGCATGAAATCCTGGCAGTGCTGCTTCATTTGCTGGACCCGGAGAATCGTAAATTGGCTTGAGTTTTATCTTCCGTCGCTGATCTCCAGTGCCCACGATGATGGCACTGTATGGGCTCAGTTCTGGTACCCTGTGTAGAGCTAACACTAACACACATCGGTGTCACATGTGTACAACCTTACCCAAGCGACTCACTGCCACAGCATACAGAATGAGGAGTGTATCTGCTTCTTCCTGCCTACTTACAATGTCCACCATGTCTGGTATCGATGATTGAACTCCCTTATGTGTGTGTGTGGTGATCGGCAGTTTGTACAAATGGACAGCCTTATTAGCAAGGTACAGAACAAGGTTTGCCTTAGTTTCCTTACTGGCCAGACATGTCTAAGTCCTTGATGAGTGTAGTATCTTCTACTTTGTACCCTCTGCTATGTGCTCTCCCAGCTGTCCTGTGTTGTCTCGTACCGTCTTTCAGTGAATTTGAAGCACTATAGTCGTCAAACATTAGGTAGGTTTCACAGTAATCGCGAGATTTGTTGTCGATGGAACGTACAAAGAAGTCTGACATATGTTTGCATGTTGGCTTTATGGACACTCATTTCTTGTACAAGCGCCATGCCATCGATTATAATACTGGTTGAAACCGGTGTTGCCTGGTGCTCGTCTAGTGATATTTCAGTGTTTCGTTTCCAGACATGGATATGTCCGCTACCATATTCTCTAGTTCATGGATGAGTGAAGATTTGCTTGAACTCGGTAGCAGGGAACCATCAGGCTTCATAAGTGTGGGATTGATATGTGAAAACTCGTGCTTTCCAACGATATCTTCCAAATCGACTTATCTCGATGATTTTGCAACGAGAAGCAAACGAACGAATAGCAAGTTTGTTGCTTTCAAACTGATAACTTCAGATGATGATTTGAGAGAGACAGTCTTGCACCCATTGCTCCAGCTCAAATACTTGGGCATTTTATCCCACATATTTTTGTCACCATGGATCCCTTCTTCAACAAAGGTTGTGAGGGCTTTGCTACCACGTTCCTCCATATTTAATATGTCATCCTTTACCTGTTCAGGCATTATCTGTGTTGTGGTAAGGTTGACTAGCTTCATCTCAGAGCCATCATTATTGTCGGATGTGCTGAATGGATTAGCATGTACTACAACGTCCTTTAACTGCTTTATAGCTTGTTCCTGGTGGGTACTTTTAGCACGAGACATTTGGTGGTGCATTTTTGTTCCACTGTCGGTGATATTAAGCATGTGTTCAGTCTCTCCAACGAGCCGTGCGAGTTCTGGTGAGCTTAGACAATACTTCAGTAAAGCCTGTGGATCTGTCATTATTCCACTGATGGCGCCATCACCCTTGTGCATTTTGTTGACATGCTCTTGTGCTTGATCAATCCCTATGGATGTGAATGGAATGGAATTTGTGTCAACGGTAAATTCGCCATTCTGGAGCTCCTGCCATATTTGTGGATGACTGGTCTGAAGTTGATACATGTGGGCAATGTATTCTGGAACGTTTTGTGCATAGTTATGCCTGTTGAATGCAAAAAAGTAGATACACATCTTCTCCAAGGAAGCAAGATGCAAGACCCAGTTGCGATTACGTGTACCTCGAATGAAATCCAGGAGGTTTGCGACTTGTTTCATGTACATTCGAGCCCATGCATACATATGATACTTCTCATTAATTAATCAGTGGGAGTGGATGAACCCTGTCCAAATTAGGGGTGTCGTGGCTGGAGGAGGATTTAGACAAACTTGAATTATATGCTGACCAAACTGGTATGTGTTGGGATAGCATATTGTCACTATTATTTTCTATCAAGCTTTCAGATTGTCCAGGAGCTTGACTGGCCAGCATGTCAGATTCACGATTGTAGTGCCGTATCAATAACCATGCTAAATCATGTACTTCTGACTTTGGTAGTTTATTTTTGTTGCGTCCGAACTGGAAGTCCTTATAGTGTGGACTAGTTCGTGGTTGGGGGCTTCCACTGATTCTACTTTGTATGAGAGGTATGACTGTGCTTGGGACATCCTTCAAAGACCTTGATGTCTTATTGTCTGTGGGTGTCACTGATTCTGTAACTGTATCACACAAGCTGTCCTCCATATTAAGCTCTCTTTGGTACACAGTCATGGCTGTAGCATGGAAGGAATTCTTGCCATCTGAAGTGTCAACGTTTGCATCAATGTTGTCAATTGAGAACCAAAGCATTCCTTGTCAGTGAAGTCCGGGTGGTACATAAATTCCATCATGTTTCTCTATGTTCTGCTGTACTCCCTCGACTATCTGTGTAATACATTGTTTGACTCTTCGGTAGGGAACGCCAATTCCAGTTTGTGAGAGTAGTTTGGCTAGTTTGTGACTTCGCCATTCAAGATCACAATATCATGACATGCCAAGTGTGATTGGCGTTTCTACTGTAGACCGGACTGCAGCAGATTCGGTTGATTTAGGGTCATATACAATTTGTCGATTTGACTTGTGTGCTTGCACAATTTGTTGAGAGAATACTGATTCGGAGAATTATTGATATTGTATGGTGGGTATAGATTTGTGTCGAACAAACCGATACCCACCATACAATATAAAGACATTTGTTAATTGTGATACCCCGAGACCGTGCACACATATGAGTGTATATCCTGAAGTAACTGGAAGTAGATGACTTTCCATATGGTTTTGGAAACATGTGATTATGTACATATGCTTCTTTAGACACCAATAGACCAACAATAAGTTGTTTCCATTTTTTTTCAGAAATCTAAAATAATTAAAATTGTGTTGTTGTCCGAGGGCGACATTTTGAGGTATATATGACTACATTTCTTTTTTTCTGTTCGGTTTTTCAAATAATTGATGGTTGAAATGGCTTCCTTGTCCTTGAAAATATACAAAAAAAGACAGTTTGTTTGAGTATATATGATATGTAGTGCCAAAGATATGACAATTCTAAGATTTTGTGTTCCGTACGGCGGCCATCTTGGATTTTGACAACATCCATGAATGAAAAAATTGGAAACAATTTGTTTTGGGTCCCTTATGATATAAGGAAGTAAAAAATAACAAATTTCCAAAATCTATATGAAAAGTTCACTAAACTACACAGTAATATATACTAACTTTTTCGAATAATTTCAGAAATCTTTACTAGCAAAAATGTGCAGTTCTGAGATATTAGTAGCCAAATGGCTATTTTAGTAGCCACATTGCTATTGTCGCTACCAGGGGCCCGCTTCACTAAACATCGTACGACTAAAATGTTTGTAAGTGCAAAATTACGATAGTTTGTAAATATCACATTAACAATGTTTTCTTGTAAACAATTATTGGATTTACATTTATTGAGCATAGGCTGCATATGCAGCCTATGCTCAATAAATGTAAATCCATCAATTGAAATTTCCAGACGATCCTAAATTTGCACTTACGATGAACATTTTAGTCGTACGAAGTTTAGTGAAACTGGCCACAGCAGCACCAACTTGGCCAACATATCATACCTGATGTTGGTGCCGCATTGACTGTGATAACTTTTGTCGTCGACCCTTGTGGCGTGGAATTTTGCCAGCTCAACATGTTGCTGCTTAGTTTCACTGCCTGGCTCCGTGGTGACAAGATGGACGTGGGACCCGACTGCTTTACACCGAGTTGGGCACCGGGTACAAGTCTAGTGAACGTGTTATTTGGTTTGTTCATAGCACTAATAACGATATTCCGATTTCCTGATGCTAACGAATTTGCTGCCGGCGTAACTGTTTGTTTCTCGCCACACGGCCACGTGACTTTGACCACGTTCGACGACGTTGACGAGTCCTGATTTAGCACGATATCTGTCCGCGATTTACTCACGTCCGCCATTTCAACGTCGCCATTCAACGAGCCACACGCACTGGGATTGAGTAACGACACAGCGCCTTTGCTGACATCCAAAGGTCCATTGTTTACATTTAGCACTTCCGGACTCGCTACTAAGGGTCCATTTGGCACGATTTGTTCCGAGTCGCTATTTTGAGATTTCGAATCGCTCCCTGGGAATTGGTTTACCCCACTTGTACTAAGCAGGGTCTGGTCTACTAAGTCCCGATTCTGCATTGGTTGAACGGATGCAGTTGGCTTTTCCGGTTTTGAATTGTCGTTTTTTACACTGTCCACCGAGTTGGTGCGTTCTAGCTGCTTTTTTGCAAGAAATTGTGCTATGCTGGTTTGTAATGAGACGACAGACCTCAGCCACTGAAACAATAAGAAATGTATGCAGTTTGAGCCTTTCAAATACATTGCATTGTTTATCAAGGATATAAGCAAGGCTAGGAATTCCAAGGCTCGCCATTTTCAAGCCGGGCCTGATAAACTTGATATAAATTTTATGTTTGTTTGTTTATTGGTGTTTAACGGCCTATCAACAGCTAACGTCATGTGAGGCCGGGCAAACAGATTCGATCCCATTTTAACCTGCTGCATTGGGGGGGGGGGGGGGGGGGGGGGGAACCCAAAATCAGAACGGAATATTTACATCGAGAACAAATATATTCAGCCCTGAAACTAGAATAACCTGACCTGGTGCCAGGTCCATACCACACCAGTCACTTGGCCCCTTCCTCTAAAAGTAATAGGATTATGAATAATCATATTACTCATATAAGGAGGATATCCGGTAAGGATGAATCCTGATCCAGTGCTCCAGATAAGGTGCGTATTTGCTTAAATATAGCATATTTTTTCTTATTTTTCCATGAAAATACATCTTGGTATTTCATTAGAATTGTCTCCAAGGAGACAATTCAAATGAAATGCCAATACATGTTTTTATTTAGAAGCAAACTATTCAATAATTGCGGTCTGCTGATGTGTAAACAGTCGTGTTATTTTATTTTATCCAATTACAATTTTGAAATATCCAATTGCTTCATAAATGATGGAGTAACAATACTCAATTACTAATTCCTTATCTGGAGCCCTGCTGATCTTTAAAATACCCACCGCATGCCCTTCCCACCTTATTCAATCAAAATACATGTCATCTAGAGGTGGAAATTGGTGGTCAAAAGATTTCATAAAAGATAAATCTGAAACTGGCAGAATGGGTGTACTGTGGTGACGGCGCAACGTAAACAAGTCCTCGGTCTGTCCATAGATAACGACGTCATCGAGCATAAAACGTTACCTGATAAATAGAATACCAGACAAGTGTATTTTGATATCAAGTTTATCAGGCTCGGCTCGGAAACGGTAGGAATTCCCCGGCAAGCCTCGGAATTCCTACGCGTTTCCTAGCCTTGCCTGATAAACTTGATATCAAAAGACACTAGCATGGTATTCTGTATATGCATTGTTTTAGTCACTCTTTTTATTAAATTTTCGACCAAATGGTCTTTATCAAAATAGTGTGAAAATGTATTGGCAGTCCTATGCGACGTCCATAGTGTAGCAGTAACCCGAATGAGATTTCGAACATAACAAGTGTTCCTTTGATGGAATGGCGAACAGTTTATGTCATTTGGTTTACTGCGACACTATGGACATAGGACTGCCAATAAATTTTCACACTATTTTGATAAAGACCATATTTTCACACTATTTTGATAAAGACCATATGGTAGAAAATTTAATAAAAAGAGCGACTTTAAAACTGTATTAAATGTGCTTCCCTTCGGAGGTTATTGGAAATTACTATACATACATGGATATATACGGAAACAAGTTAAAACCCAACAATGATGTAGACACGTTATTGGACACCCTATGTGATTATCCATGTGACCGCAGTATACCATGTTACTTTGATGTATCGATTCCGCGTTATTTAGATAGATGATAAATTGTTATTTATCCTCACAATAAAAAGTTTTGTCAATTTATGTAACGGGTGAATAAATAACAGGTTTACCTCCCTGTTGCATTTTTAAATTGTTTCAGGATATACAGGGTTCCCACTCTTTTAGGAAGACCAAATTTCATGACTTTTCCATGACTTTCAAGGACTTGTTTTCTAATTCAAGGACTCATATTTGCATGGATGATGCGGATGAAACAGTGTTTTACGGCTTTCAAGCCATTTCGAGCCTGGAATACACCCGTGTTGGGGAGAGCAGCAGTAATTCAGTTCTGAATTTACAAAATCATGATTTGGTGCTAGGTGCCCATACCACACCAAATCGTTCGGCTCGAAATCACAAAATTGCACTGAACTTTCCTCAACAACACAAATAATTGGACTGGAATCCAAATTCCATGACTTTCAATGACCTTTTTCTGAAAAAGAGGCAAATTCCATGACTTTCCACGCCTGGAATCCATTTTTCCAAATTCCATGACTTTCCAGGAATTTAAGGACCAGTGGGAACCCTGTATATATATAATTATCTTTGTACACATTGTAAGAACTTACTCCCAGGGAACAATATTCTGCAAATTTATTTATTGGTTTTGTTTGTTTGTTTATTGGTGTTTAACGGCCTATAAACAGCTAAGGTCATGTAAGGACGGGCAAACAGGTTCGATCCCGTTTTAACCTGCTGCATTGGGGGGAAAATCCCAAAATCAGAACGGAATATTTACATCGAGCAAAAATATATTCAGCCCTGAAATTACTTAATTTATTGGTGTTTAACGGCCTGTCAACAGTGAAGATCATTTTAGGTTAGGTTATTGGTTTTGCGACCAGTGTAGATCCAGATCAGCCTGTGCATTCGCACAGTCTGATCAGGATCTGCACTGTTCGACAATTTCCATCATTGAAACACCCGTCATGTTTCTAACATGCGATATAGATCAGTATCAAGCTAATGGAGTGTGCCATTTGATCTGGATCTACACTCGTTGGGGTTGAATCAGTGCTCCAGATAAGCTTTGTGTCTAAAGCGTACTATACCCCCTGATTTCAAAATCATTGCGTATTTTACTTTCGTAAAATGGATTATAGATTTTATTCATTACTAAAT
Source organism: Conchocele bisecta (assembly GCA_029237695.1). Classification (NCBI taxonomy): domain Eukaryota; kingdom Metazoa; phylum Mollusca; class Bivalvia; order Lucinida; family Thyasiridae; genus Conchocele; species Conchocele bisecta. The sequence continues at coordinate 23,509,575 of CM055277.1, forward strand.
ATAAAGGAACAAATGATAAAAAAAATATAACAAATTTAAACATTCATTTATTTGAGCTCCAAAAAGCAAACACTGTTTGCTTTTTGCAGCTCAACTAAGTGAATTTTCAACTTTATGACAGTATTTTCACAACTCAATTTGAAAATCAATGCGTATTTTCACATTTCTGTGCGTATCTTGTACTCCCACTTTTGATAATCAATGCATATTCAGCTAAAATAATTGCGTAAAATACGCCAATACGCACCTTATCTGGAGCACTGGGTTGAATCACATATTTCCACTGTTGTGATGGCGAGCAAATCACAAAATCAGAAGTGAATATCAACAGAAAAAATATACATTCAGCCCCGAAATTAGAATAACCCAACAACCTGCAGCCTATTTCACCAACATTGCAAAGTATACTTTGAGGGAGTAATCATTTATTTTCCCCCCGAAATGCATTATTTCATATACAGTGGAACCTCTCTAAACTGGACACCAAGACAAAATCTGTGATCTTATTTTGATCAGTTTCTTGGTCATTCATCTCAGGTGATAATGTCTGTTCATGATCGCATAGCACACAGCTATGCCTCAAAATGATCCAATGCCTGATTTACAGTGAAACCTATCTAAACCGGGCGCCCTGGGGATCTCCCAGGGTGTCCGGTTTAGAGAGGTTTCACTGTAGAACAAACAACTGCATATATTCGATGATTAAAAGTATGCAGAATCATTATACTGAATTTATTACATTATCACAGCCAAAATGGCTGTGATAATGTAATAAATTCAGTATCATAATTTTTTAAATAAATTTATCCTTAAATTGAAAAATGCTCCCTCAAAGTATACTTTGCTAGAAAAGTATACTTTGCAATGTTGGTGAAATAGGCCACTGGTGCCCGGCTCTGCAAATTGTCCGAGACAAACCTGTTCTTGATCTTCGAGCGAAGTCTCAGCGGCTGAGTGCCCCAGTGAGGTGAGATCAGAATCTAACGGGCCACAGTCGATAGTTGGGTACGGTAACGGGTCAGGCGGGCGATGGTAAAATTCTTTCACTGCTGGTGGTATCTGTAATGATCGATTGATTGGTCGTTTTTTTTACTGGTGTTTAACAGCCTATCAACAGCTACAGTCATTTAAGGCCGGGCCAACAGGTTTGATCCCATTCAACCTGCTGCATTGGGGGGAAAATCACATAGAGGATATTCATATTTTTGCAACGAATACTACATATCGCCCAATCACCACAACACGAATTTCAGACTACCGGTAGTCCATTTAATGAAATTACTTGCAAAAAGTGCAGAACCTGATGAGACGGCTCGTCACGAGCCCCAATCGCCACAAAACGAATTTCAGACTACCGGTAGTCCATTTAATGAAATTACTTGCAAAAAGTGCAGAACCTGATGAGACGGCTCGGTGACGAGCCGTCTCATCTGGATCTACACTGTTTGCAATCATTGCTATCGAGTGACACGAGCCGTCTCATCTGGATCTACACTGTTTGCAAACATTGCTCTATAGGGCGTATAACGTGAGAACCGATGAGAAAGTGCAGAACCTGATGAGATGGCTCATCACAAGCCGGCTCATCTGGATCTACACTGTTTGCAATCATTGCTATCGAGTGACACGAGCCGTCTCATCTGGATCTACACTGTTTGCAAACATTGCTCTAGAGGGCTGTAGTAATACGTGCAGAACCTGATGAGAAAGTGCAGAACCTGATGAGATGGCTCATCACAAGCCGGTATCGGCACACTGTTTCTGAATCATGCATCGAGTGACAGAGTCATCTATCTGGATCTCTGTTTTGCAATCATTGCTATCGAGTGACATGAGCATCTCATGGATCACACTGTTTGCAATCATTGCTATCGAGTGACAGGAGTCACTCTCTGGATCTACATGTTTGCAATCATTGCATCGATGACACCGAGTCATCTCATCTGGATAGTGCAATCATTGCTATCGAGTGACAGAACATCTCATTCTGGATCTATATGTTACAATCTTGCTATCGAGTGACAGAACCATCTCATCTGGATCTAGCACTGTTTGCATCATTGCTATCGAGTGACACATATCTCATGGCACATGTTTGCAAATCATTGCTATCGAGTGACAGGAGTCATCTCACTGATCTACTGTTTGCAATCATTCATCGAGTGACAGATCATCTCATGATCTATACTGTTTGCAATCTTGCTATCGAGTGACAGGAGTCATCTCTCTGGATCTACACTGTTTGCAATCATTGCTATCGAGTGACACGAGCCTCTCATCTGGATTACTGTTTGAATCATTGCTATCGAGTGACGTCATCTCATCTTACATGTTTGCAATCATTGCTATCGAGTGACATGAGTCATCTCATCTGGATCTACACTGTTTGCAATCATTGCTATCGAGTGACACGAGCCATCTCATCTGGATCTATACTGTTTGCAATCATTGCTATCGAGTGACACGAGTCATCTCATCTGGATCTATACTGTTTGCAATCATTGCTATCGAGTGACATGAGTCATCTCATCTGGATCTACACTGTTTGCAATCATTGCTATCGAGTGACAGGAGTCATCTCATCTGGATCTACACTGTTTGCAATCATTGCTATCGAGTGACATGAGTCATCTCATCTGGATCTACACTGTTTGCAATCATTGCTATCGAGTGACATGAGTCATCTCATCTGGATCTACACTGTTTGCAATCATTGCTATCGAGTGACAGAGCCATCATCGGATCTACTGTTTGCAATCATTGCTATCGAGTGACACGATCATCTCATCGGATCTATACTGTTTGCAATCATTGCTATCGAGTGATGTCATCTATGGACTACACTGTGCAATCATTGCATCGAGTGACACGAGCCGTCTATAGGACTACTGTTTGCAATCATTGCTATCGAGTGACAGCCTATCTGGATCTACACTGTTTGCAATCATTGCTATCGATGACACGAGCCGTCTCATTGGATTTCTATATGTTTGCAATCATTGCTATCGAGTGACACGAGTCATCTCATCTGGATCTATACTGTTTGCAATCATTGCTATCGAGTGACACGAGTCATCTCTCCGGATCTACACTGTTTCAATCATGCATCGAGTACCGAGTATCTCATTGATCATACTGTTTGCAATCATTGCTATCGATGACGAGTCATCTATCTGATCTACACTGTTTGCAATCATTGCTATCGAGTGATGAGTCACTCATCTGGATCTACACAAGTTTGCATCATAGCTATCGAGTGACAGCGAGTCATCTCATCTGGATCTATACTGTTTGCAATGCATCAGCTATCGATGTTTGACACGAGTCATCTCATCTGGATCTACACTGTTTGCAATCATTGCTATCGAGTGACATGAGTCATCTCATCTGGATCTACACTGTTTGCAATCATTGCTATCGAGTGACACGAGTCATCTCATGGATACATGTTTGAATCATTCTATCGAGTGAAATGAGTCATCTCATCTGGATCCTACACTGTTTGCAATCATTGCTATCGAGTGACATGAGTCATCTCATCTGGATCTACACTGTTTCTGCAATCATTGACTATCGAGTGAGCATCGAGTCATCTCATCTGGATCTACACTGTTTGCAATCATTGCTATCGAGTGACATGATCATCTCTCGATCTCATGTTTGCCATCATTGCTATCGAGTGGCACGAGCCACTCTCTGGATCTACATGTTTGCAATCATTGCTATCGAGTGACACGAGTCATCTCATCTGGATCTACACTGTTTCAATCTTGCAATCGAGTTGACAGAGCATCTCATCTGGATCGACACTGTTGCATCTTGCTATCGATGCACGAGCCATCTCTGGATCTACACTGTTTGCAATCATTGCTATCGAGTGACACGAGCCATCTCATCTGGATCTACACTGTTTGCAATCATTGCTATCGAGTGACAGGAGTCATCTCATCTGGATCTACACTGTTTGCAATCATTGCTATCGAGTGCGAGCATCATGGAGCGTCTCATCATGGATCTATACTGTTTGCAATCATTGCTATCGAGTGACACGAGTCATCTCATCTGGATCTATACTGTTTGCAATCATTGCTATCGAGTGACACGAGTCATCTCATCTGGATCTACACTGTTTGCAATCATTGCTACGACGTCGAGTGCATCATTGGCTACGAGTGACACGAGCATCTCATCTGGATCTATACTGTTTGCAATCATTGCTATCGAGTGACACGAGCCATCTCATCTGGATCTATACTGTTTGCAATCATTGCTATCGAGTGACACGAGCATCTCATCTGGATCTACACTGTTTGCAATCATTGCTATCGAGTGACACGAGTCATCTCATCTGGATCTACACTGTTTGCAATCATTGCTATCGAGTGACACGAGTCATCTCATCTGGATCTATACTGTTTGCAATCATTGCTATCGAGTGACGAGTCAGGTCATCATCATGATCGATACACTGTGTGCAATCATTGCTGATCTGATTTTTGTGACAGTGATCATCTCATCTGGATCTACACTGGTGCAATCATTGCTATCGAGTACATGATCATCGTTTCAATCTTGATCATCATCATGCTATCGGATCTACACTGTTTGCAATCATTGCTATCGAGTGACACGAGCATCTCATCTGGATCTACACGGTTTGCAATCATTGCCAATCTAGTGATCACGAGTCATCTCATCTGGATCTATACTGTTTTGCAATCATTGCTATCGAGTGACACGAGTCCATCTCAATCTGGAATCTACACTGTTTGCAATCATTGCTATCGGAGTGACAATGGAGTCATCTCATCTGGAATCTACACTTATTGCAATTTCAATGGCTAATCGAGTTGTCACGTGCCGTCTCATCTGGATCTATACTTGTTTGCAATCATTGCAATCGGGTGACACGAGCCATCTCATCTGGATCTATAACTGTTTGCAATCATTGGCTATCGAGTGACACGAGCCGTCTCATCTGGATCTACACTGGTTTGCAATCATTGGCTAATCGAGTGACACGGAGTCCCATCATCATCTGGATCTACCACTGTTTGCAATCATTGCTATCCGAGTGACCATGAGTCGTCCTCATCTGGATCCTAACAACTTGTTTTTGCTAATCATTGCAATCGAGTGACACGAGCCGTCTCATCTGGATCTACACTGTTTGCAATCATTGCTATCGAGTGACACGAGCCGTCTCATCTGGATCTACACTGTTTGCAATCATTGCTATCGAGTGACACGAGCCGTCTCATCTGGATCTACACTGTTTTGCAATCATGCTATCGATGACACACCATCTCAATCTGGATCTACACTGTTTTCAATCATTTCTATCGAGTGACGAGCATCTCATCTGGATCTACAGTTTGCAATCATTGCTATCGAGTGACACGAGTCATCTCATCTGATCTATACTGTTGCAATCATTGCTATCGAGTGACACGAGTCATCTCATCTGGATCTACACTGTTTGCAATCATTGCTATCGAGTGACACGAGCCGTCTCATCTGGATCTACACTGTTTGCAATCATTGCTATCGAGTGACACGAGCCATCTCATCTGGATGTCTCATCTGGATCTACACTGTTTGCAATCATTGCTATCGAGTGACACGAGCCGTCTCATCTGGATCTACACTGTTTGCAATCATTGCTATCGAGTGACACGAGCCATCTCATCTGGATCTATACTGTTTGCAATCAATTGCTATCGATGACACAGTCATCTCATCTGGATCTTACACTGTTGCAATCATCGCTATCGAGTGACATGAGTCATCTCATCTGGATCTATACTGTTTGCAATCATTGCTATCGAGTGACACGAGTCATCTCATCTGGATCTATACTGTTTGCAATCATTGCTATCGAGTGACACGAGTCATCTCATCTGGATCTACACTGTTTGCAAACACCGCTATAGAGGGCTGTAGTGTTGAGAGGGTTAATAATAAATATATTATATCATCACTCTTGTAAGATTATTCAGAAATTTGCTGAATGGAGAGCTATATCACTGTTCAAAACCGATTCGATTCAGACTAGCCACAAAAACTGCCAAAATGACTGTGAAAAAATGGACATGACATTTGCCACTAGTCGAATCCACATCTACGTTGTTCGTCATCAACTCAGTGAAACCCGTCCTGATAGTAACAAACAGCATAAATCAATGGAAAAAGCCAGATGGGACACAAATGCCATACGCCCCCAATTTCACCATTCACAGATGTGAAAATCTTACCGAGGCTGATTTCCGTCGCGGGTGTCTGTATTTCATTCTAAATGGTGGGTTCACCTGGTGAACTTTCTTCAGGAAGTCTACCTTCACCGTATGTTGATTTATTCTGTCGTTAAACCTGTCCCATAACTTAACCCTTTCAGTCAATAATACACTTTTTAACAACTTTTCATCCTGAAAAAGAAAAGAGAAATAATTGAATGTCCAGGCAACAGCTATGGATATATAGACGGGACATCCATTTAACCCTTAGAATGCGGGAACTGAAAATAGTCGTCTGCTGATAATTCATATTTTATCTTTTCTCTCAGTAAAAACATGGTTTAGCAGCATTTTAGAATCATTTCCATTGGAAATGATTCTAAAGTGCTGCCAAACCAAGTTTTTGATGAGAAAAATGGAAATTAATTCAGAATTGTAAGGGTTAAAGTCTCACCCATAGATCAATGGAATGGAAATAGTCTACTCTTGTGGACTCAAAAGTCCAGGAGACTGAGGAAAATACGTTGGAGATATTATACAGGAAAACAGTCTCCGCGAAACTGCCAAAATTTTACAGGACATTCGGTCTGGTAAACTTGAAATTTTTACCAGATCGCACAAAAATGTACCAGACCAATTTTTTTTTATAAAAAATAAAATAGTGTGATATTTAAGAGCTTTTTAAGTATATCAGTCATATAAGAAAAGCTAGCTAGCACCAGAAGCGCATACCAAAGGAAGGTGATTTCATTGAAGGTTACAATAAAAAAAAAAAAATCTTTCTTTTGTTATAGTCGGACATTTGGTCCGGCGACTTTCGGTTTACCATCGGCAATTTTAACGGAGATGTCCAACGACTTTCGCGGAGACTGGGAAAACACGTATTTGGGACCAAGAATTTGACTTTGATTTATCAGTAGTTTGACGTAAAAGAGTTTGAGGTAACGAGTGTGCTATGATTTGATTTAATGGTGTTTAACGGAACAGCTAATGTCACTTTAGGAAAGGAATGGGGCTCAACGGCGCATCAACAGAAAAGAGTATCATTTAGGGCCATCTATTTAGATGAAGAAGGAAATAATAATCAAATAGCATGTTAGATGTGGTAGGCAATCAGATGATTAGGGTAAAATAAAACTGATAAACAATATAAATGAGAAACATGTATACAGTTATAAAATTAGATTTTCAGAAAACAAGTTCAGAACGTACAGATAACAAGAACTGGCATCGTTAAACGAAGCTAATCCCCTCGCTGGCAGCCATGATAATCAAGACCTCAATGACATTCAGCGGTCGGACATGGGTCGTATGCAAAACAAAGCAGCATCCCATGACACACAATGTGGCCAAATATTTTCAAAATCAATGAAGCGGTTCACGAGTTATTGAAAAATGAAAGGTGTTACTAACGTACCTCTACCCATGCACATACATACGTACATAGACTAACGCTATATCCCCTCTTGCCTTTCGGTGAGGGGATAATTATCTTATTACCGACAGGATACAATTACAGTATGAGATTTTCAACAAAAAAAAAGACCCATATTGTCTTTATTTTTCTAGAAAAAAATCCATATTTTCTTTATTTCTTCATGAAAATATATGTTGTTACCACTCATTTGAACCGTCTCAACGAGACGGTTCAAATGAGTGGTAACAACATATACTTTTATGAAGAAATAAACAAAATAATTTTTTGACAAAAATAAATGATCCTTAGACGTCAAAATGGGTCATGTAGTGGATATACTTACAATGATATTTTCTGTGTGGTTTGGACACATCCACCGGCCCGTGGGTACGGAGGCGAGCGGCGGGTCCAGACAATCGAGGTGGAACAAGCACGGGCAGTTGTCGCACGGCAACAAGGGAGCCACTCGGCAACTCCTACAATGGAAGCAATGATTTATACAGAAGTATCCAAAAGTAATTGGTGTCCAAATATTTAGTGTTATTACTGTGGAATCAGAGTTTTCAAAATGGTGTCCAAATATTTAGTGCCATTAAATAGCGACTACTGTTTAATTAACCAGGTGAGCTAATTATCGTGAAACAATGCACATTTGATTGGGGTTTTATGCTAAACAAATTATTGAGTGTAGTGTACCCAGTTTTTTTTTAGTAATAGGACCATCATGAGGGCATTATTTCATAATAATCAAACCAGCTCACCTGGTCGAATTAACATTTTCTTACATTTCACACACGATACGTTATAAAAACAAAGCGAATAAAGCGTAAGATATTGCCGATAAAAAAATACCCCAAAAAAAAACAAATTGTTTTTTAATTGTTTATATGGCCGTAAAATTCCCGCATGTTTTTTGTGAAACAGACAGTAGGGTTATCACTGTTTCCCTTTTGCAGCTCAACTAAGTATATTTTCATCATAATTACAGTAATTCCACTACTTGCTTATTTTCACATTGCTGCGAGTATTTTGCACTCACACCGTTGATAATCAATGCGTATTCAGCTAAAATAAGTGTGTAAAATATGCACCTTATCTGGGGTGCGTTTCACTAAACTTTGTACGACTAAAATGTTCGCAAGTGTAAATTTAGGATAGTCTGTAAATTTCAATTGATGGATTTACATTTATTGAGCATAGGTTGCATATGCAGCCTATGCTCAATAAATGCAAATCCAATAATTGTTTACAAGAAAACATTGTTAATGTGAAATGTACAGACTATCATAATTTTGCACATACAAACATTTTAATATGCACCTTATCTGGAACTCTGTACCAAGGCTTACTTGTTGCAAACAAAGCAGAGTTTAGCTGGCAGGGGCACCATTCCATTGTCGAGCTCGTGTGGCGGTTTCTTTGGAGCGTTCTTTTCTTTCCCCCACCATTTTCTTTTGTAGGCACCTGGAAATCGATTGATTGGAGTTTTATGTCAGTTCAATAATAGCAAGGCCATACACAGGTGGGAATGTACTTTTATCGCGTCAACACAGTGCGTATGTGCCGTGAAACATTTTTGATATCCTGTCAATATGACCTAATCACTGCGTATAAATATGTGCGGTGGCTGGGGTTATTTTTATTGCATTTTAAAGCTATTTGTAGGTGTTGACGGGATAAATAGAATAGTAGGTTAGTGTCGTGGAATGGGAAAAAATATCTGGCGCGGCACGGAAACGGGATGTGCTCGGCAGAGCCTCGTCCATCCCGTTTCCTAAGCCTTGCCAGCTATTTTTTCCCATTCACGGCACAAACCTACTATTCTCTATGTATGTGGGGAAGTACAGTATAATCAGCTGTAAATTTACAAACTAGATGGTTGCGGCCTGCATGTCATTAACTCATTTGAGACACGCCATTGGATTCTGTACCTTCGAACATGTGCAATTTCATTAAATATGTTTATTAATATTTTTCATGAATCAAGTCAAAAGTTGACAAAATGTTCAGAGTACATGCAGAATATAATACAATACTCTTTAGACACAAAGCTTATCTGGAGCTCTGCCATAAGCTCAATAATTTCACCAGTCTAAATACTACCTGGTAGGGGCGTTGTACAAGCGAGGTCTTTGGGCAGATCGAACTGAACGGGGTTGAGAACCTTTGCCGCCTCGGCCAGAGTCTGTAGAGGGTTGGAAGATAGCACGGGGATGGGGATTGGGGGAGGCTGGTACTTCGATACGCGGCCTCCACTGCAACTGGACCCTCCACTCTTGGTGGACGATGCATCGTCGTCTTTCTGAAAGTTGTAATTATTTCCTTCATCGTGTTTAACGGTATGTAAACAGCTAGTCATTTTAGGCTGGGCCGACTTGAGTCGATTAAGGAATAAAAATCATGGGTTGTAACGTTTACTGTGGTATGAAAGACATTTGGTTTGGCGTACCACAGTATACGCAACTGCCCATGATATTATTAGTTATATTTACATTGCATATCCAGATAGTGTAAAAATAGGAATCATCTTATTTTAAGACATTTTGTCACAATTCGTAGAACAGTGTTTGTTTATTAGTGTTTAACAGCCTATCAACAGCTACGGTCATGTAAGGCCGGGCAAACAGGTGCGATCCCATGTTAACCTGCTGCATGGGGGGGGAATCGCAAAATCAGAACGGAATATCTACATCGAGAACAAATATATTCAGCCCTGCAATTAGAATAACCTGATCTGGTGCCAGGTCCATACCACACCAAGTCACTTGGCCCCTTCCCCTTAAGTATGATTACGAATATCGTAATACTCACATAAGGGGTATAACCAGATTCAACTGTCACATACAAAATGCCAAAGACGTATGTGAGGGCCAAACCAGGCCTTCAGTCGGGATTCCGGTAAGGACGAACCCCGATCGTTAAATTACCCATCGCGTGCTCCCACCTGCCACCCACTCGTAGAACAGTGACGCTGCCAGTCAATTGTGTGACATTATTGACAATGTCATGTATATTAATGACATCAAACAAACTTTAACTAATCAACGTCGCGTGACGTCACATGAGGTCAATGTAAGGGGGGGGGGGGGGGGGGGGGGGGGGGGGGATATAGACGCAATATGTTGAATGGCCGTTTCCATTATGAATTGACGAACAGTGTAAATATTGGTGTGTAACGGCCTACCAACAGCTACGGTCATTTTAAGCCGGGGGGGGGGGGGTGGGGGGGGGGGGGGGGGGGGGGAGCAGATTAGAATAACCTGACCTCACCAACCACATGGGTTTATGCATTAACTCCTGTAAGGCTGAGTGGAATCTCAACAGACTAGATGGCCGCGGCCTGCATGTCGCGCCTTGGGGCGAGGCATGGACAAAAAAGTGATATAGTAGACAGAAAAACTTTAACCGCACACATGTATGTACGTACGTGCCGACTATATCGCGCTTTCCGCAAGCGGCCGGGACAAAAACTTTAAACAAAAATTTCTAAGTAATTTGACCTTGACATTGGGCACAGGGGCCGCACGGGAGCGGGGTACAATGAAAATATAGATGATGATAAACACCCATGTGAAGTTTCAAGGTAATGGGCAAAGCAGGTGCAGAGATATAGTACATGAAAAAAATTGAACCAAAAACTTCAAATTAATTTGACATTGGGCACAGGGGCCGCACGGGTGGGGGGTAGAATGAAAATATGGATGATGATAAACACCCATGTGAAGGTTCAAGGTAATGGGCAAACAAGGTGCATAGATATAGTACATGAAAAAACATTAACCAAAAACTTTAAACAAAAACTTCAAAGTAATTTGACCTTGACATTGGGCACAGGGGCCGCACGGGTGGAGGTAGAATGAAAATATGGATGATGATAAACACCCATGTGAAGTTTCAAGGTAATGGGCAAAGCAGTTGCAGATATATAGTATAACGAAAAACTTTTAACCAAAAAACTTCAACCAAAAACATCAAAGTAATTTGACCTTGACATTGGGCACAGGGGCCACAATGGTGGGGGTAATGAAAATATGGATGATGATAAACACCCATGTGAAGTTTTAAGGTAATGGGCGAAGCAGTTACAGAGATATAGTATAACGAAAAACTTTAACCGGACACACGTATGCCAAAGTGCCGACTATATCGCGCTTTCAGCAAGCGGGCGTGACAAAAACCTTGCATTTTTTGATGGGTGAAACATGTTACGGCGGCGCGGAGTGCAGCACCAGTGAAATCAACTTACCTCAACCTTGGCTGGGGCGTGTTTACAGCGATGGCAGATCCACTCGCCCGGGGGGATGTCATCTTCCTCCAGTGGGGGGTTACTGTAAGCAGAGCTTAACTTTATTACAGTATTTGCACTACTCAGTGTATATTTTCACATTGCTGTGAGTATTTTGCACTCCCACTTTTAATAAATCAAAGCGTATTCTGCTCAAACAAGTGTGTGAAATATGCGAATACACATCTTATCTGGAGCTCTGACTATCAGTATGCATTTGCAACAGAAACTGGCGTCACTCAGAGCAACATATATATGGTGCTACCAGTGTGTTACAATGTGATTGGAGAAATGGGGCTTATATAGATCCAGATCAGCCTGTGCATCCGCAGTCTGATCAGGATCTACACCGTTCGCCATTCCACCAATCAAACAATTGGGTTTTTGGCAAATTTGATTGGCTATTTAAGCAAATATGCAGCTTATTTGGAGCTCTGCTACCAGTGTGTCACAACATATGGCTAAGTGACTGGAGATATGGGGCTTATGGGATTTGCGACCAGTGTAGTTTGTTTGGGTTTAACGGCCTATCAACAGCTAAGGTCATTTAAGGCCTGGTCAATGGGTTTAGTACTAAATCCCATATATTACCTGTACAAGTACATGTAAAAATGGGGGGAAAATCCCAAAATCAGAACTGAATATTTACAATAACAAAACTATATATTCAGCCCTGAAATCAGAATAATCCTGATCTGATACCAGGTCCTCGCCACACCAGAATCACTTGGCCCCTCCCAAAAGCAGTAGGATCAGTAATAATCTTACTACTTTTATAATGGGCAATAACCCAATTCAACTAAAGAGACAAAGATAAAAACGTACCCGAGGGCCAAACCAGGCAGATCGTGATTCCTATAAGGAGGAACCCATACCGTTAATTTACGCCGTCTCATTTGCCCGACCACCACCCACTGCGACCAGTGTAGCTCCTGATCAAATACAATGTAGCTCACTCAGTTAGCTCCTGATCAAATAGCATACTCCTGGGCCGGATGATGATCTGTATTGCTTGTTTGAAGCATGATGTGGGTTTCATTGATGGAATGGAGAACAGTGTAGATCCTGATCAGACTGTGCGGATGCACAGGCTGATCTGGATCTACACTGGTCGCAAAACCATTAGCCCCATTTCTCCACTCACAGCCCCAAAGTAACACTGCATTCTCAAACTTACAGGCACTGGAGACAATTCCACTAATTGGCACTTGATAGAATGCCCGATCTTTGCATTCCTAAATCTTGGAATAGACCTGAATAACAGGTCCAAAAATTATCCAAAAACCGACTTCAGGTTTCAATCCAGGATATTACCATTTGGGCCTACAGTCCCATCCATAATTAATTCCGAAAAGGGGTAGTTTTTTCTCCAAAATATTTAAAATGATGACAACAATTGCTGTATCTGGAGCTCTGTAAAATAGTCACTATTGAAAATCCGCCCCTCGTAGATAGAACACCAGGGCTCCAGATAAGGAATTAGTAATTGAGTATTTTCACTCTATCATTTCTATTTTTTAGCAATTGGGTATTTCAAAATTTTAATTGGGTAAAATAATATCACACTACTGTGATATCAACAGACAGCAATTATTGAATAGTTTGCTTAGAAATGAAAACATGTCTTGGCATTTCATTAGAATCGTCTCCAAGATGTGTTTTCATGGAAAATATTCTATATTTGTGGTATGTTTATTGTTTTCTGCAGCATGATAAAGGTACCACAAAATTGTTATTGCTTTTTGATACTCGCTACTTCTGATTTCAATTGGGTTTTGGGCAATTTAATTATTTTAATTGGGTATTAAAACAAATACACAGCTTATCTGGAGCTCTGCTATAACTTACTGGCACTGGAGATGGAAAGAGACGGGACAACGGTCACAACACACGAGATCCCCGCCCTCCTGGCAGCTATCACAGTAGTCGTGGTTTGTAACCTTGCCGTGCCGCTTGTACTCCTTGTGGCCCCGTTTCTGTTTCCTCAGCGTCTCTTCACTGACAGGTGGCGCCACCAACTTCTGTATCTCCTGAAAATAATTTTGATTTATTGGTGTATCATTTAGGGCCAAATAAATCCATGCAAAATTTAAAGGTACATGCCCACTCAGTAGTCACAAAATGCACATTCAACAATAAATATGGAGAATAAATAGTAATGTTTTTTAACATTTTATGTAAACACGGTTATCGCCCCAAACATCAGTGTGGAAATTTACGTCTGATATAAAAGGTATAATAATGCCATACAATATGTGGGGTAAATTGTGAATTAATATGTATTTTGCCAGCAGATGTCATACCTACAGAATATACAAAACTATCTGTCTCCCTATATTATAACCCGACATGTGGGACCCCAGTGTGAGACATAAATTCATAAGCACTTCAAGACACGGAACATTAGTGTCGGAAATAAACGCCTTGAATATGAGTTTGCATGAAACTATTATCTTTTTGTTCATGTGCTATAGTGTACTTGCTATGGGCAATGTTTGTATGTGTCAGTGGCTAAGCGCTTTGTAACTGTGCCTGGAGAAATGGGGCTCACGAGTACTATGACCAGTGTAGATCCAATCAACCATTGGTCACATCAGTAGAATTAAAGGCCATTTGTTCTGCTTAGACATTGAACTATGTCAACAGAGGTGCGTATTGCCGTATTTTACGCACTTACTTTGTTTTATTATTTTTTTATCATTTGTTTCCTATTTAATAAGGAAGAAACTCAACAATAGTTGTAAAAGTAAAATGTGCATTGAATTTGAAATCTGGGGGTATAATACTCTTTAGATACAAAACTTATCTGGAACTCTTTGAAGATACTGCATAAATATATTATCTGCTAGTAACCAATGCAAGAAATTGGCTCCGGTTGCTAGACAGGAAAATGTGTTTTGCGACAGCTAGATGTAGAGCTGCATTGCATCTCATCAGGAAATGTGTGCATCTTTTGACTCGATACTTTTACACCGGTGCGGAGTGCAGCACCAGTGACACTAGTAGTCACACTACACCATTTCATAACTTTCTTTTAACATCCGAGACCATGTGCATGATGTGACGTCAAGATGGAATCAAATTTCTGAAATTGTGGATCACAATAGACAAGTGGTGAGCGAGTCCGACTGTTGATCCGACTGTTGTGGGAACGAATCTAAGTCAATACTGTATCTACAGCTTTAGTTCCGAACATTAACTCTTGAAATCGACTCCCATGCCGTCCGTCTGCTAGGGAAGATACGTGAGTACATTGCAAATAATCCTTCAAGTGTCCAAGTATGGAAGCAATCAATCACGTAATCTTGGAAGATATTACATGTTGGAGAAACTCTTACAAACTTTTTGATGTAACATAATGGTTATGTGTTTCAGCAGCATATCGAAGGTGACACAGGTCAAGGTTGTGTTAATGGTGGCGCGAGTGACAAATATTCAGGTGATTCAAGTGTCCCAGTATCAAGGCAGTCCTTGTAACATTGAAGATATTACATGTTCTAGAAACTTTCACAAACTTTTTGACACAAGTGTACACGGACGGACGGAACATCAAGAGCAACGCAACATACCCCCTTGCTTTCACATAGGGCGCATAAAAATGATTATCTGGTGTGCTAATAAATGAGCTAAAAGTATGCATAATATATTATATATGAAACACGTTTGTCTGCTGTCTAATGTTTAACCACATTATTAATTTGCTTCGTTATTCATCATATAATTATTGTATCCTTCCTTTTGTTCAAATGTAAATTATCTTCTGGCGGCCATGACAGTTTTGTAAGCCACCACTGCTGCTATGGGAATTTAGGCTTCAAAGTAATGGATTTTTGCATGCATTTATTATCTAACCATGCCAATAGAGACTACAGACAATTGCTATACCTCCATAAGACCACCAGAGGAGTCTAAATCGTATTCAACAGTAGTCATCTTTGGTTTAACTGCTTAGCTTTTCTCCACAAAAACTTCGGCGATTTTCAACTTCAGAAAGTGACAATTTTTACAAGTTTCTATGTCGATTTATGGTTAATTCTGCACGTTGTCACATAATTTCTGCAACCAAAATATGTAGAATTTAATTCTACAGTAGGTCATGGTCCACATGGGAATGCATATTTCTTCGATTGGCGACAATCAAACGTTTTCTAAAATAAAATGCTTTCCCCAGGAAACTTGGCGCAAAATGTCTGACAAAGGATGTACGCATGCGCATTATCCGGGCGCTTTAAAGTTATGAGTAGGCCTAACATTCCCGACGGCAAATATTATGTGCAAATATCCCAGCCGCATTGTTGTCTGTAACGGTGGGCCACCCCATTGCTTTTTCCTATTTATAGCATAACTGTGTTGTAAACCACACATTTTGATATATTCCTCTGCTTTCATTTTTCGTATGGGCGTTGTGTGACCTATTTCCCCATAGCCTGCGCACATTCTGCTCTGGATATTCACTGCTAAAAATATATATAGGCTACTATAGTAGGTTTAATTATTGTTTAGAAAGGTAAATGCAATCTCCTATGACCACCCTGCATGGTGGTGTCCCAAAATGTCAGCGGCTGGAATTGAAACCACCTCAAATGACAAACATGAGCATTTTTTTAATACGCCATAACTTCCACATATCTTCAATTATTTCTTTAATATCTTTAATATTTGAAAGCTTGATACGTGTGTACATATGATATTATGCAACACACACACATGGAACCATCAACATTACCTGGACCATTTTGACCTTAGGAGGAGAATGATCTCGGTGTGACTATTCAACCAAACCTGTAGTTTGACAATCATATTGACAAATGCAGTGTATACTCAAATGAAAATATGGTTCTTGACATTGTAGGCTATAGTTATGAATAGTTTTGAATATCTGGAAAAAGGTACATTCCTTAAAGGAGAAATGCAACATGATTTAAATCGTATTATTTCACAATATATCAATAAATAAACCTATGAAATGTCCATTCCCTCATTATTGCAACATTTTGCATTTGCTATAGCGGTGTTTTTAATCGATTTCACCTGGAGCGCGCGAATGGCGCACATTCAAAATGGTGTCACGTGACCATTACCTGTATGACGTCAATGAGGTCACCCGGTACAGGAAGTCGGCCATTTTACGCTGTAATTCCATGGTTCATAGATCAAACTAAAAGGAAGTAATGCCTCGCTGCGTCGCTCCATTTTGCGGGAAGATCGGTGGAAATGGCGTAGGAATGTTTAAATTCCCGGATGACAGGAGTTTAAACCTCCAGTGGCGAGTGAACATGGGCAGAAAGTCGGAAGGGCGCAAGAAGTTTGCCTTGTGGAAGAACAGTCCTTGGAGCCGCCTTTGCTCGGAACATTTCCAAGACAGTTGCTTCGTCGTTAGCTGAACCAGAGCGCGCGAGATGGGCTTCAATTCGAGGAAACTGCAACTGGTAGCCGACGCAATCCCCACCATCTTCAAGAGAGTAGACGACGCCCCAGCTCCAGTTGAGAAACCCAAAAACAGAGACCGGTTGCAGAAAAAAGACGAAGACAGGCCGTAAGTAAAAAAAGTTTCCATTAAAACGGGTAAACGATTGGTACCAGTAGTCGACACAATGTTTCCCAAACAGTTCCGTGTCCACTTAATAGACTAGCAAAACTACAGTACTGTAGATAATAGTAATGTTATTTAAAGTTTAGTAGTCCTTATTATACAACAATCGAAGGTCCCTCAAAATTATGTGGCTGTGTCTGGAGAACTGGGGGTAATGGTACAGTATGCGACCAGTGTGGATCCAGATCAGCTGGTGCATCCGCACAGTCTGATCAGTACTGTTCAACATTCCATCAATCAAACACCCGTCATGCTGCTAACAACCAATATAGACCGTTGTCGGGCCACATGAGCTATTTGATAAGGAGCTACACTCATCACAAATCCCATACCTGTTTCTTCAATGGCCACAAATGAAAGTCCACAACAACAAGTGACAGAAAAACAAATCACCTGATTTCTATGTATAATCACAAGCGATTGAACTCCCCACCTACATATCCCCTTAGATAAATCAATCTGGCCCGACTATTCTACGTATAGACTAAATTTATAATATGAATGTGGAGAGGGAACTTCAATCGCCTGTGGTATAATGTACCATCCAGACACCTGGTGCTACGTGTTTTGCCCGTCAATTCGCGTGATAGAACACTAAGAAACAACAAACGTGAATCAATGTTCTGTTAGCAAAGAGATCGAGATTAACATTCTAAAGACTGTTAGTAGTAAAAAATCATATCAATTTAATTAGACAGAAAATTAGTCGAGAACATCACCGACCCGATCAAAGTTGGGTCATGTGGCTGCTATTTGTTTAGTGGCATTTTATATTTTTCAATAAAACTGAATATATACAGCATCTAACTGTATAAACACTTGGATTGAACCATAGTTTACATTTACAAACTACACCAGCATTATATTGTCGATTTAAATACAATTTTTTTACACAACAAAATGTTTATTTTTCTCGGATATTTATGAATTTTGTAAATAATTTTTATTTTTTTTATTTCTATAAACCAAAAAAAGGTCAAAATACTTCTCAAATACTATTTGCATGCATATTGAAATAACCCACACGTTATTTAATTTAAAAATATGCAAATTTGATCATTTATCACTGTTTTTGAAAATTCCACAGGCAAATGCCACTTTACAATAGTAATTTATTTAAGCCATCATGACTGTATATCAAGTCACGACTAACAGAAAATAAACAAAATCTTTGTTTTATTTTTTCTTTCATTTAATTAACCGTTTCAACACCACATGCCTGTATAGTGGTATTGGTAAACAGTGTAGATCCAGATGAACTGGCTTGTGATGAGCCGTCTCATCAGGGTCTGCACTTTTTGCAAGTCATTTTCATACCTTTGAGAACAAAAACACAACCTTTTGATAAATACATGTACATGAAAATCCTTTTGTGATGATTGGATTGGTTGTAAAGTAATATATATCAAAATCCACTCCATTTACTTATGGGTGAAAGGGTTATGGAAACCTCCATGCAGACCCTCACATTCATTTCTCGGAAGGGCATAAATACTGCTGGTACACACAGTCTAGAATTACGTCATATTACATGACGTGGCAGCATCCATGTCGATATGTTCCATGAATGGACTCGGTTATCATGTGATGGAGAAATGGTTGAAGTCGGTGTTTATGATTTATGGCCGTTCAGGCAAGTCGTTTATGATATTTTTGTTATTCTACATGTTCTCCTTATGGGAACGAACACCGGTAACTCCTTGTTATTGCTTTGTAGTTGCAAACAGTAACTCTTGGCAGTCCACTACATAGAAAATTTAATTTTGAATTTGGCTGTCACTGACTGGTTCACTTGTATATTCTAGCTTAAATTTACTTTATCATAATTATTGGAATATGTTATTTTCATAATGTTGAGAATCATTTCAGTTCATAAAATAGAGAAAATCATTTCAGTTCATAAAATAGAGAAAATCATTCACAATTAACTGCTAAAGTTCGAATCAGATCTGATTCTGCAGAGGAAGCCTGTAGCTGGAATCGTAACTGCTACGGACGGCACGTCTGGAGATTCAAAGAGTTACTGTTCGCAACTAAAATAGTTGCTGACACGTAACTCTACATGTATTACCGCATCAGGTGATGGAGCCTTTGAGTGACCTTTGTAATATAAAATATATAGTTCTTCTCATTCTATCATGAATTAAATCCATTTGCTAGAAGGAAATATTCGAGGTTCCTCAAATGACGCAAGTGCCCTGCATCGTCAGTAGTGCTACAGTCAAGTCAATACAGGAGTATATATGGTAGTTGAAGTCACGTATCTCCGACAAACCGCATGTCCCTTCCTTAGCAGAATTACAGTGCCACTCACGTCCTTGACTGCAGAGTAGCGAATCATTCAATTGTTAGCCATGTTAACTATGAGACTGTTTGTACATCTTTAAAAATAAATAACTTCACTTAACTCACAACTTAGATGTTCAGTGACAAGTCAAGTATACAAGACAGTTTTAGTAGTTAATTGTATTTTAATATAGATGTTTTGTACACAGTTATGGCGGCATTTATTCAACGTCTCTTGTATCGGAATCCTGTGAATTCATCGGATGGCCAACGGTCTCTTATCTTCTTCACTGCGCAGGATGGAATGACTTTCCGAACACCCTTGCCGAGTATATGCCACACCCATTGTGTAAACCGTCTGTACGATACATGTCTGTAGAGCCTGTAAATATATAATATAACTTTTTCAATGGATCCACTATAAATGATAACAATGACTAGTCCTTGATATTACATGTATATATCTTTATATTTTAATTTCATGTTTGGTGCCATACCTGTAATAATACGTAGTTAAAATTGAACATGGTCACATACTTATTGTTTAACCCTTTCACCCCTGGAAATTATACATTGGCTTTTTCATAATAATTTCTGGACTATTTCATTAATGACAAACTGTGAGGGGAATAATAGTGACTATGCTGCAGATCCTGATGAGCCGGCTCATCTGGATCTACAGTGTTTGCACATATTTGCTTTCTGGCCTCTAGGATGGAAAGGGTTAAAAGTACAGTTGTTTTGTGTGCCGTTTTCATACTAAGTAGTGGGTTTGAAATATGTACAATGTTCAAAATTGAATCACTTACAAATACAGCCTAGGCAATATAAATTTTTCTGAATATCTTTTCCGCCAGATTATTTTTAATACCATAGTTGAAGTTATTTATTTGAAGAAAAATCATCATTTCTTTAACCCTTAGATCGCTATCTTATTTTATTTGTCGTCTGCTGTTTATTTTCTATTTTCCATTTTTATCATCAATAACATGCTTTGACAGCACTTTAGAATAATTTACAACATGCTTTGACAGCACTTCAGCTGTCAAACCATGTTTTATTGAGAAATAACGCAAGATAAAAGCAACAGCAGACGACAATTGTTGTGAGTAGCGGTCTGAGGGTTAAACACTACAACCAATTTTACTAACTAAAAAAATTCATCCACCTGACGCATTTTTCTTCTTCAAAATTTGGATGTTATTACATAAATTAACTTTATATGGCCTACAAGTAGTGGCTCATTTTGATACGAACTGAACTATTTGCAATAAACTATTTACCACATTTTATGAAATTGTGTTTTTTGTTTTTGCTTTGTTGTATGAAACTGCATACTAGACGAGCAACATGATTTTGTACCGAAGATGTGCATGAAATCTATTTATAATATTTTTCGCAAATGAGGCCGAAAGTTGGCGACAATTTCACTTTCGATGTCATTTGTGAAAAATATGGCGCATATTCTTTGGTGCAAAATCACGTGGCTCGTCCGAATGTGCGTTTGAAGCGTTCTTTGTTTACTTTCTGCTTTGTGGAGAGTGCCCTAATAATTTTGCTAATACACACTTTATTAGGTAAATTTATGTCATATTGTAGAATTGTCTCTCAACAATATAGCGAATTATGAACGTTGTAAATTAATGCCATTACGCACATTTTTACTGTGTAGCGTGGTGTAGCGATATAGTGCAACTTGTTGCCTATAAAGCGGAAAACATGCAGCTATCCTCGTCTCTCAACAATATAGCGAAGTATGAACGTTGTAAATTAATGCCATTACGCACATTTTTACTGTGTAGTGTGGTGTAGCGATATAGTGCAACTTGTTGCCTATAAAGCGGAAAACATGCAGCTATATATCCTGTAGCATAACAAATCTATATTCAGTGTTCCAAGCATGCCAAGTTTTTCATTGATGCAATGAGGAACGGTGCAGATCCTGATCAGACTGCGAACGCAGACCGGTCTGGATCTACACTGGTGTCAATTTCTCCAGTCAAAGCCACATATAAGTGTTGATGATAATTGTAAGCAACTCTACATTTACTTTACACCAATAAACTTACTTGTGTATTGGTTCATCGTCATCGACATGGCCATATCCATCCAGAAATCCGTAAAACGAAGTTTCCACGACGTACTGGTTGATGCAGTTCCCATGAAAACCGGGGTGTTCAGTGATGCATCGCAGTCCCAGTTCTTCGATCAGCGTGTTGACCGGTGCTATCTCTGTACAGCATGTGCTCTCACTGGCAGTCGGCATCGGTACACTTCCTCCACAGTCACACCTGAAAATGGAATGAAATATAGGTCAACATCATACCAACGCAGATGACGATCACTGAGCGTTGATGACGAAAATGTATCGCAAATTATGACACCATATTTATTTGGTCCTGATCTTGACCATGTGGATGAAGTGATAAACAGGCACATGAAGTTTGACATGACATGAATAGAGCAAATGAGGGAACAGGCAATTCACTAGCTGATGAAGGGGGAAAGATCCATTTAGCTTATTCCATATGGTTTTGCCAAATTGCCTATGATTATTCTGTCAAACCACCCCACCAAACAGGCTAAATTTTCATATAATTTTACTCCAAATGTTGGTGGGATTTACCCACAATGCAGCAGGTTAAACTCGGGATCGAACCTGTTGGCCCGGCATTAAATAACCTTAGATGTTGATAGGCCGTTAAACACCAATAAATCAAATACACTAAATGTTGGGTAATAATAATTATTATCATAACTTGAAATCACTTGTGGGTCGATACGTACTGTCTGTTTTACGAAACCTGTCAAAATATAATCAATATTTTCACAATCAAATCAGCTATGGTGAAAATATGTGTAAAGTTTTCTCATTGGTTCATGGATGTTTTTAAAAAATACTGACAAGTTTACGACCGCAAAACACGAGGACAGAATCACTGAGAATCGGCTATTATTGTGACAAAAAAATACAATTTACACAGAAGGATACAGAAACTACAAAAGACAGATGAAATAGTAAAAGTTATGTAAAGCTGTGTTTATCTAAGCTATTATATTGGACAATGTTCAAGGACTACAATAAGTTGAATATTAAATTATAATTTGATAACACCCAACATCAGTAGGCGATTTCATCAAAATTGCAAAGTATGTTTATCTAGCAAAGTATACTTTGAGGGAGTAATCATTTATTTTTCCCAAAATGCATTATTTCATATAGAACTAACCACTGCATGTATTTAATGATTAAAAGTATGCAGAATTATTATACTGAATTTATTATATTTCACAATACTGGGAACTAAATTATGCAGTCTGACAAAGTGGGTGGGGTAGTCTGTTAGCCGTAAACGGACGGTACGTGAATATTACTTATTACTTATATATTACTTATTACGACTCCGCAACTCAGGTACTGGTAGGGTATGTCAATATATTCCCAGCAAACTACATCGTAATTTCTGAGTTAATCTCCGTCAAATACTGACGTGTTTTCTAAAATAAAAAATGTTGAAATTTATACCAGTTCGCATGTCCAAGTCGTTCGTGCCAGTCGAGCTCTGATTCGCCGCTGTCCGACTCTGACGACGAGTCATCGGATACAGCAAACCCATCCTGTGTTGTAGGTTCGTACAAATATCCATGTGCTTGAATTGGCGGAGAATGCAGCAAAAAGTCCCCGTCATTAGCGTCAAATTGTTCTATATCTTCCATTGTTTCTCGCGAGTGAATAACCTCATTGACGTCACTTCCGGTTTGGGTCATTTTTCAGTTTCATTTTACGCAGGTGCGAATATACCGGTAAAGCACGCATCTGTTTTATACAATAACCTCCATTCGACTTTATATTTTAATTTCGGGTTTTCGACGTTTTTTTCATATGTTCATGAAGAAAATGGCTATAATAAAAGATAAAAAATCAACAATGATGTTGCATTTCTCCTTTAAATTATACAAATCATTAATTCGACAACGACCTGCATAAGTATGGAACATCTGTTTAGAATCCACACATAATACATACGGCGGATTGAAAGAGTACAGCGTCGGTCAACCAAGATCAAGGTGTATGATCACGTGGTACTAACAACAACAACAACAACAACAAGTACCGATTCAAAGTACGTATTCTTGTATAGTGTCCTTATTACGTAACGGATTTTGATGAAACATGGCGCATCAAACGCGTCTTGTTAAGCTGCATTTGGTGGTCTCTGTACGTTGGCCCAAACCTATGTCGTTTTTGCGAAGAATCGATTTCCGTGTCTCCGACACGGAAATCGATTCTTTGCAAAAACGACATAAGTCTGTGCCAAACTCCCTGGACCACCAAATGCATCTCACGAAGACGCGTTTTCTGCGCCATATTTCATCAAAATCCGTAGCATATTAAGGAAAATATCAAATAATACGTACTTTGGAGTGGGCGACATTGTTGTTGTTGTAACCACGTGATCATGCACCTTGAAGATACTCCCTGGGTTTTATAAGAAAACGCATGATCCAACTCGGACTTCCTACGTTAGAGTACAGACGGGCGAGATACGATGTGTTTCAAGTCTACACATTTATTCACAACATTGACGATACTGCGGGGAATCATTTTTCATTGAATGAGTCTATCAATCGCGGTCATGACTTCAACATATACAGATGCCAGTGTCGACAAAATATTAGAGAGGATTAGTTTGCATTCAGAGTAACTGATACATGGAACGAGACGAACTGGAACCGTCACAAGTTTATACTGGTCAATATAATGAGATATCATGCACAGTCCTATAAATGTTATTAATACGTAGAAATACGAACGGACTAAAACGTTATAAACTTAAAACGACCTGATCATCAACCTGAAAGGTATATCAAATGTATGATCGCTGAAACACTGAAATATATTTACAATTTAAAAAAATCCATCACTTTGTTCACTTTTTTTATGATCCAGTTTTTATGGGGAATAACATCGCATGACTATGAGCGAGATTGCTGAGTGTAAAACGACAGACAGCAGTACTATACTCAACAAAACTAGAAACGTCCCTGTTTTATAGCCGGTGTAGCTCTGTCTATGTATGTACCACATGTTCAAAGTACATGTATTTTAAACCGTGGCGATGTTCAGAATACGATCGTGTAGAGTTTAGCCGATACATACGGTTTACATAGCGGCCAGTGACCGGAACGTTGATTTCCACTTTTTGCACGTGCACGCTATACTTGTCATCGATAAGGTGATTCAGTTCATGTCGTACCATTCATGCGATAGGGGCTATTCGGAAAATTAAAAGACTTTTTTAATTTTTCACTGTTTTCGATATGCCACGGCTTTCCGAAAACGAGCGAAATCAGGCAATTGGGATGCTTGCGGGTGGGATGGCCGCCAGGGCGGTCGCGCCTCGGTTTGGTTGCTGTCGGAAGACGATTGATCGTCTTGCAGCCCGGTACCAGCAGACTGGGCTGTTCACGACCGGCAGCGACCTGGTAGGCCTCGTGTAACGACGGCTAGAGACGATCGTTACATTACGTTGACGCACTTACGTCAACGTCGATTGGCAGCCACAGTCACTGCTAGGCGATACGGTGTCTCAGGGCAGACCATTCGCAACCGGTTACGTCGTAACGCCCAACCAATATGGGCACGCCGCCCAGTACTCTGGTCAGATAATGACCAACGTCACCGTGCTGCCAGACTGTTATGGGCGCGACGTCATCTGAACTGGAGAAGGGCTGACTGGAACCGAGTTTTGTTCACCGATGAATCTCGGTTCACAGTTAGTCATGCTGACGGAAGATTACGGGTATACAGGCGTAAAAATGAAAGATTCACCGATTGTTGCATTGTTGAGAAGAACAGGTTTGGGGGAGGGAGCGTAATGGTCTGGGGTGGGATCATGGGAAACCGGAAGACAGATTTAGTTGTTGTACAGGGCCACATCAATGCACAACGTTATGTTGCAGATGTGCTAAATGCACATGCCATTACCATTTTATCCACCGTCAGCATGGTCCTGGTGTGACATTGATTCACGACAATGCCCGCCCTCACGTAGCCAGGGTCACCACTCAATACTTACAGCAAAACAACGTCGACGTCATGCCATGGCCCGCGGTCTCCCCGGATCTCAATCCCATTGAGCACATATGGGATGAGCTGGGCCGCAAAGCACGAGCTAACCATCAGATTGACAATGTTCGCGATCTTACACGGGCGTTACAACGGGAATGGAGGATTTGCCCAACGCACTGGTATTGCGTTACGTCACGTCGATGCGGCGTAGGATCATTGCATGCATTCATGCAAATGGTGGCCACACTCGGTACTAACGAGATTTACTGAATTTGCCACATTACTTATTGAATTTCCATCTCTAAACATTAAGTAACACATTTCTGAGTTTTTGTGATTTTTGATTTTGACCCCTACCGCCCTTGGCCGGTTATCTCTCGAATATTTAACAAGATATCCAAATGCAATTTATTGGCTTTGATACAGAAATGAATGAACTTGTTTTTCCATTTTGATTTTTAAAAGTAACCCTTTTGGTTTTTGATGAATCTTTCCTTAAACATGGAGGGACGTTTCTAGTTTTGCTCAGTATAGAAGGCGAGAACTGGGAAACCCTTCCAGTCATATCGGGAGTCCCCAATGGCCTGTTTTTGGCTCCATGCTGTTATTGACAGAGCTCCCGATAAGGTGCGTATTGGCGTATATTACGCACTTTTTTTAGTAGAATACGCATTGAGTACACAAATCAATGTGAAAATATGCATTGATTTTCAAATTGAGTAGCGAAAATACGTCGATTTTTTCCCAGGCGACTTATTATAGATATAATTGGGTTCAGAAATACGATAAAAATCTACAATTAAACTATTTTTCCTAATCTGAGACCCAGTGAGTAGTATATGAGAGTCAAAATTATACCACCTCCCTCTGGGAGCCCCCCGCTAAGCGCGGTGCCTCTCATCATGGGGGGGGGGTATCATTTTTGACTCCCACATACTACTTGAATTTTCCCCCACTGTTCGCGCGGTATGGATGAGAAGAGTGGAAAATATTTTTCAGCAACCACGAGACAATATACTTCCTAGACTGGATGAGAAGTTATCAATGATACGACATGGTGATGACACCATGTTAGAGATAAGCCATCCCTATGTTATACTCAGTATATACAGCAATCTGTCATACATATCAAGTCACAACCTCTGACGTCGTGTTAGAGATAAGTCATCCATAAGTTATACTCAGTATAATACAGCAATTCATAGCAAAACCTGTCATACATATCAAGTAACCACCTCTGACGCACTGTTAGAGATAAGTTATCCATAAGTTATACCTCAGTAATTACGAATCTGTCATACAAAGCAAAAACCTCGTATACAGCAATCTGTCATACATAGCAAAACCTGTATTACATAGCAACAATTTACACCCTATTAGATATACGAATCCCTTGGCTATACTCATCATAATGACTACCATAAAGCAAATGAGAGAACACGCTAAGATTTGGGGAATTTCCCTAAGAGGTTTGAAACTCAAGAAAGCCATAGCAGATAGGATAAGTGACGTGCGAGCTGTCGTTCGCGAGGAGAGGCTGCGGCGTGCGGTTTCGACCGGACGACTGCCTGCCGACCCCGAAAAGCAATCCGAGAAATTGGAGTCAGTCAGTCTGCGTGCCACTGCTTACGCGCAGCGTGTAAAAGACGATCTCAGCGCACGCAGAAAAGCACTCTTCAAGTTGGAATACAATAGGATTTATCAAAGTCTGATGGGGAGACCTCCTAGGAGGAGGAGACATATCGCCAGAGCTTTGGTGGAGGAGGGTCCCAGGATTCTCACCGAAGAAGCCGAAGCTAGGGAAACAGTTGATAGGGGTAGGAGGAAGATAGTCTGGACCTTCGAGAGGGGGGTAGATGGGGAGATCGCAAATCGCATAATGAATACAATTCGTCTAGAGATGACCACGGCATATTATCTGAGGTATTCGTGCTCGTATCGTATTAGGAACATCGAGACCGACGTTACGATGATCTTTCACAAAAACTCACCGGGCAGTCCGTGGATAAACGAGATCGCCAAAGCTGAGAGTTGGATAGCCGATAGAGAGAAAGGTCGAATGGAGATCGACAAAGTCGATAGACCAAACACAAAATGGATCTTAGGTCGTTGGATATCGGTCGAGGTGAAGATGATCATCGATGCGCAACAACTTCTCATGGGAGCGGGAAAACTCCCCGATTGGTTAAGACAAAACAAAGGAATGTATTCCGTCTACACATACGACCACTACTTGTGTCTGTTTAGGTGCATAGCCATCCACCGTGGAGGGAGACACGACCGCTGTTGTGAGGAGGCACGAGCTCTGGCTCGCGAATATTTCGGTCACGATAACGGACCGAATAGTAAGGGAATCCCTCTGGACGATCTTAAGAAGGTCGAAGAGCACTTCAAGCTGGGCATTCGTGTCTACGAGCCCACCGACGACAGAGTGTGGTACCTCATGAAGTCTCCGACAAACTACGACGCGGTTGGGTAGAAGACCATGACGATAGGAATGTTTGGAGGTCACTCGTTCCTCATCAAGAGTCTCCGCAAGATGACGAACGAGTACAGGTGCACCGGATGTACAGGTACAACGGTTCACAAAGTCGTGTAGCATGCACAGGCATGCGACCACCTGCATGGGTGGGAAGACCGTGGTGATATGTCCCAGTAAGTGGATAGAGAGACCGCTTTCGGCATACGAGAAGGCGTTCTACCCCAAGGGGTCAGCTAGTGCGATGTCGATTGAATGGTTGAGCAGAGAAGAGGAGAGGGAGGGAAAGCACATACATCACGCGAGATGCGGTCACGGGCGCGAGAGGTGGGTGGCCAGTGATCCGGTCGACGGTTACTGTCACGAGACCAAGACCGTGTTTCAGTTTCAATGGATGCTACTGGCATGGGTGTACGATGCATTGCAGGAGAGGTAACACGTCATCGCTGTACAGGAGGACGAACATCCAAGACGCCAAGATAAGGAAGGCGGGTTACGAGTTGGTGGTGAAGTGGGAGTGCATGTGGTTGAATGAGGGGAATTCCCACGAGCCACCACCGCGCGAGGAGGGACGACTCTTTACCTCACCAGATAGTCTACGATTTCGAGGCGTATCTCGACAAGTCGAAACCAACGCGACCCACCAAAAACCTGACTTTCGAGGTCGAGCACGTCCCTATATCGGTGTCGTTGGGGGATGCGATGCACGAGGGGATCACGCACATCTGCTAACGAGACACCGACACTCTGGTCGAGAAGTTCGTGACCGAGCTGCAGAGGAGAGGTAATGCCATCAGGGAGGGGGTTAGGAAGAAGTATCTGCCGACCGACATAGAGATGCTGTCGAAGCCTCAGCAAGAGAAGATCGTCTCGTGGATCGACCAAGTCCCGGTGGTGGGGTTCAACTGCAGCAGGTACGACCTGAATCTCATCAAGCAGTACCTAGTCGAGAAGTTGGCGGCCACAGTGAATAAGGTGATGGTCGGAAAGAGGGCCAGCACGACGATGTTTCTGTTTACCCCGGAGTTTAGATTTCTCGACATCATCCAGTAATAGGCCATGGGCCAAATATGGAAACCCTCCCCCCCCTGTGGTACATAAGCAGACATATTTTTCTGATAACTACAATCAATTACGAGTTTAATGCAACTTGTCTGCGCTCTGTAACCCGCTGGATGAATGTATGGCACCATTTTGAAGTATACCACCCAGCAACTTTTTGCCATATTAAAATATCACACTTTTTGTAAAAATGTGACAAAATTATATTGTTAAACACGGAAACTGCTGTTGTTTTGCAGGTTTTGAGAGATGTTTATAGCAATACTTTGCATTCAAGTAGAATTTAGGACCATCCGGTCCTTTTAAGCAAATATTTTGCATATTTAATTACCCCACCCACTCCATTTCAATGGTAACACATGTATTGCCACACATCTCTTCCATACGGTATTTATAAATTTTGTAACTATGGAAAATATACATGCATGTGCTCATGAAACATGTGCAAACTATAGTTCCTGTTTTTCTTATGCTTACTGCACATGATACTAAGTTAACCACAACTGAATTTGAAACCGTTACCCCACCCACTAAATCTACAATGTACATTTTACACATATTGAGTTTCATTAGCTGTCTCCACTTACATTTACTTTTAACTGGTACATATGAATAGTCAACTACTTCAAATTAACATGACACTGCATCATTGCATACACAAAAATATGGTGAGTTGTCATGATGAAAGTGCATGGAGTGAAGTATGTATAGCAGCAAGTGTGAAGAAAAAAGAGAATTTCCCCACATCATCGGGCAAGAAATGATTAGATATTTACAACAAGATCAATGCTATATTGTGAAATAGAACATGTTAAATGTGAGCATCGATATAATGCACAACAACAGTTATAGACATGCGTATACTGATTTGCGTATGCTTATACAACAAGGTAATTAATTTTCAATCAAGGTTTGAAACATCGCGCCTGTGGCGGAGACAATCCCCACAACATCAGGTAAGAAACTATTCATTATTTGCATCATCACATCAAATATGGTTCATGAAATCATTAACATATACATAGCATCACATATATATAGACATACATAAATACATACAGTTACATAATGTGTCCAGGGCTTTCATTGTTCTTGATTTGTGCATGATTATACAACATGGTAAATAATTTTGAATCAAAGTTTGAAGCATCGCGCCTGTGGCGGTGACAATCCCCACAACATCAGGTAAGAAACTATTCATTATTTGCATCGTCACATCAAATATGGTTCATGAAATCATTAACATATACATATTATCAGACACATACGTACGTACGTACGTACGTACGCACGCACGCACGCACGCACGCACACACGCACGCACGCACGCACATACAGTTACATAACGTGTCCAGGCCTTTCATTGTTCTTGATTTTTGCATGATTATACAACAAGGTAATTAATTTTCACTCAGGATTGAAAGCCTCGATACCAGGTAAGACATATTTCGATATTTACAATAACAGATGAAATAAAATATGGTACACAATATCAGTCATATCAGCATATTCATATCAGCATATATAGACATACATACAGTTACATAATGTGTCCGGTGCATTCGTTGTTCTTGATTCACGTATGGTTGGTTACAACAAAGTAATTCATTTTCAATCAGGTTCGGAAGCATCGCACCTGTGGCGGAGTCAATACCCATGGCATCAGGTACGAAACTCTTCGATATTTTCTGACATCAACAGCGCTCAGTATTATCCTAACATGCTGTACAAATCATAGATACATATCTAGTGAATACGGCTTAAGAGAAGCAACCTAGTCATATGCTTCATCCGCATCAAACATGCTATCTAGTAAGCTGTCAGGCTCATGGGCATTTGTTTCATCAACATCCACCGTATCCACTTCTTCCTCTTCTTCTACCAGTAAATCTATCATTTCAGTTGGCAGGTAATCCCCCTCTGTCCATTTGCACTCTAGTGTTCCGTTTATGACCTCCCACCCACGGCCATTTGGTGGCGGTATGCATGCATTCGATTGGTCAGTGCTGCACCAAATGAGGGTTTGGTGATTAGCTCTCATTATATACATTCGCATGGTGGCAGAATGCTAAGATCAGCGCCATTGTAACTTGACAGCAGCTCTCCTGACTTGGGACTGAACTTTTGCAGGAATAGCTCCATGCGCAGTTTGTTTATGTCTGTAATACTAGTACTAGTACTCCTGTACATCAGACACACAAAGTGTTCAAGGTCTTCGAAGAGTTGTGGTTCTACAGAAGGGGACAAACCCAACTGCATGAATGTATCAGTGAATTCTGGGTGCTTCTGAAGTAGTTTTTAACGGTGTCACCTTTCCACGACGAACGAAAGCACTCGTGCTGTCACAGCCGGTGAATGCATGAAGTGCTGGCAATGCCAAACACAGCTGCGTACCAACCTCAGCAATGATACCGTGTATGTCAAGCAGTCGTCGTTTGTTGCCGACACCGGTGTCAAGTACAAACACGTCGGTATCTGGAGATCTGACAACAATTGTATAGTTCTCCGATAAATGCGATGCATGGTGCAAACAATGCAATACCAGTCGTGTGTCTGCTTCCTCTTGTGACGAATTCAGTTCTTCTATTTCGTCAGTGTGTGTTGATATGCCATACATACTAGTAATTTGACGCATTTGGTTTCACACACAAACACAATTGTTCTTCCCTTCACCTTGTGTGTGTATTTATCTTGCATCCATTCATTAAGTAGGAGTTTTCATAATTGTGTCCTGTTGACATCGTTCGAGAGGAACTGCTTCCAGTCACGTAGAACATTTGTCAGCGGTCCCTTGATCAAGTAGGTATTTGTGGTACCTCTTCGTTGTCGTTCATTGATTTTAATTGACAGAGGATGGTACGTGTTTGTTACAAAATCCACGCGTTCTGCTTTCGGCATTTGGTGATATAGACTCTCCGCCAGATCTGCAAATGTGTTGGGCAAAGCAGTTTGCATATGTAGAATTGCATTTCCGTCAATGATGTAGCTCACCTGTTCTAGTGGAGGTCTGTAAACCATATGCGTCTGCCCTTCCAGTGGGTGCATCAATTTCGCTTTGTCAGTCCTTGCCGGTGATCCATTAGCTGTTGCAAGCGACCATGGAACTGGACCTAACGGGTAACTGAAGACCTTAGCCATGTCAATGTTGTTCCTGAGTGCAATGGAAACGAGCTGTCCAAATACATTCCGTTCTGCTACTAGTTCCTTTGACATTCGATGTGGACTCGTAAGTGTCACCGATTTTGCAAGCGTTGCAAATGGCTCGAGTTTTTGTTGCTTTATTGGCGCATGGAAGCTGCCAGATCTTTCTACAAACAGACTTCAGTCTGCACCTGGCAGCTAATTTGTGACGTTGACTGACAAAATGTACCGAAATACATTTGAGACCAGCGTAACGCCAGATGTGACAGTATGATAATAGCACATGCTGTTCGCTATTCAATCTATATTATGAAGTGTCATTTCTATTGAATTCTTAGATCCAGAACAGACTACATTTCAATACATGTGTAAGTCAAGACATCCATAGGTCGCATATGTCATAAGATTAGGTCATGGGCCAAATATGGAAAACCAACCCCTGCGTAAAACACACATTATATTACGCAATTGTCATGTATATTGATATCCATCACATGGCATTAATTTGCGGTGTAAAAAGTGGTTCAAATGCCACATATCATCAACATGGAAAATTGTTAACATAGAAAATTGTTGAAAAAACGCCCTTTTTGGCGGCATTTTGAAAATTTCCACCATTTATATCATGCTGTCAAGTCAATATGTATTACATAATTGATATGCATATTGATAGCTTACAAGGTATAAGTTACAATGTTAATAGCGGTTCCAATAACACTTAACAGCAGTTACAGTGCAAACTTTTCGCAAAAACACACTTTTTGGCGGCCATTTTGAAAATGGCGGCCATTTGCTAAAATAAATTAGATTTTGAATGTATCACACACTGTTTTATATTCAATTAGGGAGTAGATAAGAACGATTTAGAAAATTTAAATATCGGTCCTAATACCAGTTAACAGGCGATAAAGCTAGTCTGTAAACCAAAACAATTGTTTTTGACGGCCATCTTGGAAAATGGCCGCCATTTGTTCATCCAGCGGCTTTTTAATGGCAGACCTTCTGGAATGACAGACAATTGACTACTGAATTTGAAAATCATAGTGGCGTTATGTACCACAGGGGGGGGAGGGGGGGTTATTGGTGGCCCAAAGACTATAACTGAGACCCGGTACCACGTACGACCGGTGGGTTAAGGCGTACGACTGTAAAACGGTAAAGTCCCACTTCCAGTACGAGTGGTTCGATAGCGCGGACAAACTCGATCATCTGGGGCTGCCGGACTATCCCGAGTGGTACTCGAAGTTGAAGGGTGCGTACCTACTGTCGATGTCTGAGTGGAAAGAGTGCAAGAAGGTCTTCCGAGAAAAGGGGATGAAGACGTTTCAGGAATGGTTGCAACACTACAAAGACTTGGACGTCGGACCGTTCCTGGAGGCCCAGACTAAAATGACGGAGTTATACAGGGGGAGGGGGTGGATATACTCAAGGATGCGGTATCTCTGCCGGGGGTTTCCCGTCAGTACCTGCTCCGCGGGTCGATCGATGGGGAGGCGGACACGCCCGAGCTGTCGTCGCCGAAGGGTGAAACTTAGGCGATGATGAAGGAGGGGTTGGTTGGCGGTCCGTCCATAGTGTTCTCCAGATACGCCGAGGCTGGCAGGTCGACGATAAGGGGTCAGATAGGGAGTCCGGAGGAGAAGATGTGCAAGGCGGTGCTGGGGTACGACGCCAATGCGCTGTACCTGTCTACCCTGTCGAAGGACATGCCGTGCGGGGAGGAGAAGATATAGACGTGTGACGACCCGGAAAGACAGTCGCATATAGACCGTTTCGTGAGGAGGGTCAAGTGCAACGAGTAGTTCGGACTTGCAGAGTTGGATATAGAGGTCCCTGAAACGTTGCGAGATAAGTTCTCGGAAATGTCGCTGTTCATTAATCGAGAAGTCGCCGAGACCGGGGTTCCGCAGCACATGAATGACTACCTGACCAGGACCGGGAGGACTAGGGTCGAAGGTCAGAGAAAGCTCGTGGGGGCCCTGTCCGCCAAGAATGTGATCATATACTCCCCGCTGCTAAAGTGGTATCTGGAGCACGGTCTGGTCGTCAAGGCGGTGCATAGGGTGATCGACTACATGCCCGGCAAACCGTTCCAATGGTTCGTTAAAGAGGTCACCGCTGCCAGACGGACGGGGGACGTCGACAAGAGCAAGGCGGTGTTGGCGGAGATATTCAAACTGGTTGGCAAACTGATAGAGGCACAAGAGAGACACCTGAACACCACATACACGAAGGATGAGAAGACTGTCGACCGGGCACTGAGGTCGGCGTGGTTCGACGACCTGGAGGAGATTGTGGAGGCTTACGAGATATCGAGCAGGAAGACTCGAGTGGTGATCAATAGACCGTTTCAGTGTGGCATACCGGTCTACCAGTTGGCCAAGCTCCGGATGCTGGAGTTCTACTACGACTTTCTGGACAAGTACATGTACGTGGATCGCGGAGATTTCGAACTTATACAGATGGACACTGACAGCATGTACTTCGCGGTGTCAGAGAAGACGCTGGCGGGGCGGTGAGAAAGAAGATGAAGAGAAAGTTCAATAAGGAGAAGGCCGAGTGGTTGGCATGGGACGCGTGGAGCAACAGAACTCCGGGACTGCTCAAGCTGGAATTTCAGGGGGATAGAGCCATCGCTCTGTGCAGCAAGTGCTACTACGTGGGTGGTGACGGAAGCTCTAAGCACTCGGCCAATGGATGTCGAGGAGATCGAACGATCTGACTTGGGGGATGTACAAGAGTGCTCTCGAAGGGGGTAGGGACATGGCAGAGAACAGGGAATTCCGAATGGTTAATGGTGTGATGAAGACTTACAAGCAGGAGAAGTTGGGGTTATCGGCGTACTACGACAAGAGGAGAGTGATGGAGGACGGGGTACACACCGAGCCTATTGGTAGGTAAACAAAAAAAAAGGACTCTGAAAAAGGGGAGAATACTATGGACTGACCGAAAGACTCTCACGAGAGTCTGACTGACGGAAAGGCTCTGACGAGAGCCTGACCAACCGACTATGACTCTGACGCCGGGATCCACTCCGAGCCGTAGTTTTAGTCCGGGGTAGCTGGGTGTCAGAAGGCACCACAAGAAGTTCTTCGCGAACGAACCCGCGCGATGGACCACTGTCGACGTAGTAGAGCACGGGCTCATCGGGTTTGGTGTTATATCTATCCAAATGATATACATTGAGAGACCACACGGGATCAGTCGCGCGGCGGCGGCCGTCCTCAAGCTCTCCGGGCTGATAGAGGTACCGGACGGCAACATCCGATGGAAGCCGTTGCTCCGCTAAACCAACGGGTCGCCCACGCGAGACGGCAGAGGGCTTGTGCGACACCTTTTTCGCCATGATGGCATTCACGGGCTTCTTATCGATCAATCTGGTCACCTCGCCGTTCAGTACAGAGACCACGGCGGGCAGCCTGGTCACCCATTCGGTCGATCGAGTATTAGGGTCTACAAGCTCTTTGGCATATTGGTGTCCGAACAGCCTCTCAGCCAGGGTCCGATTGAACCGCTCCACGATCCCCTGGTCCCGGTGGATATCGACACGACCGCGTCTGACAGAAACGTTGCGTTTCGCCAACAGCTGAGAGATCGCGCCCATGAACTCGAGGCCAGGATCGACCTGGAGAAGACTCGGCCATTTGAGAGGGCTCCTCTTGTATATTCGGGAAAGAGCCTCGGCCACCTCCTTAGACTCCTTCGTGGCCAGTGGCTCAACCTCCTTATATCGACTCGCTACGTCACCGACTGTCAGGGCGTACTTGGACGTCTTGTGACCGACGCGATCGTGAGGGAGAAACAGGAGGTCTGCTTGGTGGACTTTGTTCGGCACCGGCACGTCGAATTTCGGGCGTGGAATACTGTGCGGCGCGGGTAAATAGATCTGCCAGATGGCCTGCTTCTTAAGCCATTCCTTGGCAGCGTTTTCGGAAACGTTGGTCGCCGTGGCGAGGTTCTTGATGGCCTCGAGTCCCTTCCAGTAGCCGCGGGTGCTGTAGTATGTGTTCGCTAGCTTGCGCGCTAGGCGAACCGATAGTTAGCTATCAAGCTTGTGCGTGTCCATCGTATGCAAGATATTCTAGTAGATTGAGCAGTCTCCAACATGCCCTCGCCAGATCGTCCGGTAACTGTGCCGTCAATACTAAACCTTTGGGAGAAGTTTTACTACAGCTGCTGGTTAAGTTCTGAAGGAACTCGGAGGAATCTAACATCCGCTTTGCGAAAAGGGCGGCCGTGTTTTCGTCCTCGCGCCACGTCTCGAGAAAATCTTGGGCCAGACGGATCAGACCCTTTGCGCCAGCTAAACGGTGCTTAAGGGCCGTGTAGCCTATATCAAGCAGAGCGAAATAAAGCTCGTCAAAATAACATCGTTCTATATATGTATATTAAAGTTCAAATGCTTATTGCTATGCAATTATTGCTTTGCAATATAGTAGCTGACGAGGCCTGTCACAACCATTCCCACAACGACGAACGCGATCTCGCGGTCTTTTTGGGCATCTGACGGCACATAGAAGTCTGAAAGCTGGGGCTCGGGATCCAACGGCGCAAGACATTTCTGCGGATATGTCCGCGCGTACTCGCATATTGCGGCGTCAACACTCGCGGCGAAGATCTTCGTTGATCCAGTCCAGACGGGCGGTTCATTTTCGTGACTATGCTGCGTGTGCGCTCTGGAGTTGTTCTACAGCTAAATCGTGACGCTTGCGCTCCTCATCTACGTCCGAGCTTCTCATTTTCCAGAATAGAAAGTTGCTATCGCTGAAATCCATTGCGTTCACCACCGCACCACCTACGAGCATTGCGATCGAAGCCATTATTTCCATATATTAGCCAGTAGAATTCCAGCTTTGACTAGATAATTTCGGGTCCCAACTGCGGCCGCTGCATCTAAGGTCACGAGACCTACGTCTCTCGCAGTCATGTCCAACTTGGGAGCGGGCCCTCCGAAGACCATCTTTGATAGTCGAGCAAACCCGATACTGAGGCCCGATATCACCACGGCGTGATAAACCGTATTCACTGTTATTTTACCATCGTATTCAGCCATTGTTGATAACTATACATTTATTGCATATCCAAGGGATTGCGAACAGTGTTTAAATGGGGCGCAATCGGTTGGTTGTCTCGAAAGGTAGTTCCGCATCGGGAACACACACAGGGTGCCTGCAACTGCCAGTCCACCACCAACGACCCACGGGATGATGTAGGTCTGAGCCACAATCGGAGATTGCACCGCAGGAATTATCTCCGATTGCACCGCAGCTGCCTTCGGATGTTTCGCTGAAACCGCCTTCGGGTGTTTTGCTGTTTCAACAGCAACTGGAACAACTAACGACTGTTTGGTCTCTCGAAGCTCAGCAAATATTTTATCTTGTTTAGCTTTTCGGGCAGCAGCCGCTGCCCGCCCAGCTGCCTGTCTTTTTGGGGGTTTATGTCGCACAACCGGAGCTTGCTCCTGATGTGCAATTGGGGATAGTTCCTGTGGAGCAATCGGGGATTGCTGCTCCGTCACTCTCGCAGGTGCGTCTTGTGTCATCATTTTCTGAGCTTATTGTACGTGGGCATAAAAATGTATGTCCAAATTGACAGTGCTTAGCTGTGGTCAACGCAGTTGTCAGCGGTGCTGACAACATGCCAAACTTGTGGTAAATTACGCAGCAAGCTGTTCTTAGCGCGTGTCCGACAAAGGGATCAGTCTCGAGCTCGTAGACCAATCCCGATTGATTCTGGATTGGCAGAAACGTACTCGCCACTGCTGCGTAGAGCTGAATGGCTGCCGCCCCTATGGTTTTCCTAATTACCGCGCCTAGCCGCGATTCGTATCGGACATACCATTTCTCAATCTCTGTGTCTGGCATCTTATCCACCTGGTCGACTGTGAGACGTTGCCCCAGATACTGCTCGGCCTGCCCCCTTGCAACCAGTGCAGCGAGCCGTTGGCGCCGCTGCGA
Organism: Conchocele bisecta; assembly: GCA_029237695.1. Taxonomy (NCBI): domain Eukaryota; kingdom Metazoa; phylum Mollusca; class Bivalvia; order Lucinida; family Thyasiridae; genus Conchocele; species Conchocele bisecta. Next base: position 23,548,101 of record CM055277.1, read on the forward strand.
AGTCGCGGTTTCTGACGTGCCGACAGCCGTGTCGGCAGTCGTGCCGACAGTCGTTCCTACAGTTCCAGCCGTATCGGCAGTCATTCCTACAGTTCCAGCCGGGTCGGCAGTCGTACCGACAGTCGGCACGACTGTCTCTTCCATTAGCTGATCGAGAAGTTCGTCGCAGTTCATTTTGTTTATCACAAGCAGTAATATTCGGACTAGCCTCGTAAGTCTAACATATTGCCAAGCGCACCACCCGATAATTATGATCATCGTTATGCTCGCAGCGCAGCAACAAATTGATTCCCACATTGTTCAGCAATTGCTAAGCATTGTTAATCATTTGTTCAGCATTTGTTCAACATTTGTTAAAAATAGTTAAGCATTGTTAAGCATTTGTTCAGCATGTGTTAAAAATTGTTCAGCAATTGTTAAGCATTGTTAATCATTTGTTCAGCATTTGTTAAGCATTGTTAATCATTTGTTCAGCATTTGTTAACACTTGTTCAGCATTTGTTAACAATTGTTCAGCAGTTACTAACGATCGTTAAGCACAATCTAAGTTGCGCTTGACACTTGTAAGCAGTTGGTTGTTCAGTCTTTAACAGAAGCTTGGCGTTCTTAGTTTCCGAAAGCATATGTCGAACCTCCAGTGGCTCCTCGCGCGTTGGGATAACGTCTTTCTCTCGAAGACAGTCATCGAATGAGTATCGGTCCTTGCAGTGAAAGAGGGCGACCCATTTCGCTTGCTCGCGCAGATCCTTGAGGACGGCGTTGTACTTCTGAGTGAAGATCCATACGCTTTGCCTCGCATGCCGGCCCGAAAATGCGAGCTCAGAGAGCATGTCCTTTGTTTTGGTCATAGCTGCCTTGGCCGAACAGTCGTCAATCACGTATAGGGTGGGCTCGCCCTGAACGATTTGGTAGAAGAGCTGTAGAGCTGATTGGGGACTCCCTGGATCATCACCTCGACCTTTGTGATTTTGGGGTTATAAAATCTTTTTCTAGCCCCGAGCGCGAACCGAGCATCCTCGAACAACATCAGTATGCCTTTCATCGAGCGGGCGGGGACGAAGAACTCAGTCGTAAAGTATGGCAACGCGCCCGGCGTACTGGGTTCTGATTGATCGCACGAGTTCGGGCATCGTGACCATGTCGTACTCCAGCGAAACATTGTCGATCGAATACGTCGATGCCATGTCAGTGGCTATGAGAACTCGGCCGTAGTCGTTGAACGTTAGTTCGTATTCGAGGCAGTCAGCCAAAGCTCTCTGATAGTATGGCATGTGGCTCTCCAGCAACTCAAAAGTCGAGTGTGATGTAGAAGCGGTTGCCGTAAGCGTCTGCGATCGCGTTGTTACTCGCGACGTTATCTACCTTGTCACCAGCACCTATTCTAAGTCTGGTTACGTTCTTATTTCGGCTGGTGTCAATACCCTGATAGACCGCGTTTTCGCGCTCTTGCGCCGTCTTCCACATATCCTGATAGCAATGGTATCACCTTATTACCAGAAATGTTTATCGTGGTCTTCTTGACGATGGCGCGACCCAGGTTCTGAACGACGGTTCGGTCCGCGTCTGTCGACCTCAGCGAAATAGTGAAAGCGAGGCGAACAGTCCCCAGTCGTTAGCTCCGAGGTTGGGGAAGCGGGCCAAGAGCTGCTGGTTCTGGTCGATCGTCGAGGGGTTGTTCGTAATGACTACGCTCTGTCTCACGCCTTTTGCCCCGAGAGGCTCCCGCATGCTGCCGTATGGATTGAGTTTGCGCCGTATTGACTCGAAGACATAGTTTCGATGAAACTGAACAATACTATTAAACCCGTATGATTTTTTGTTCAATACATCGGAACGATGGCTCGTCACGACATTAGCATGGACGAATTCGATCTCACTACGAGCGACCGAGACTATTACCACGATCATGGTAACATCGCCGACGATGACGAAACGCCCTTCATAGAGACTTCAGCTGCTGGCAATGTTGACGATATGTGGGAGGCCCCACCCGAGACTCCGGCATGGGCGGGTGGTACCGAGATTCCTGCGGGGATCGTCAATGATGAGCTGGAGCCTCCAGGGGAAACGGAGTCTCGGGTGAAACGGTGTGAGAGTGAGGTTTCTAAATACGGCATCAAGACCACGTTGGAGTTCCGCAATACTAAAAGAGGAGACATGTGGGTAAAATGGGGCAAGAGCTGGAAATTGTTGACGTTCAAGAACAACCCGGCCCGGTTTCTCAGCGCCTCTTCCGTGAACCGATATGGAGTACTCCTCGCTCGAGCTCTTGGAGTGATCGGGGACCAGTCGCAGCTGCCTCAAACAATGTTAAAAGCCCTCCAGTCTATCGACAAAACGATGGCGAAGACGGCCGCGGCGATAGAAACGGTCGAGCTCAGCGAGGTCCCTCGTGTAGCCATCGACGTTATTCGCACAATGGAGATGAGCGAAAGCGAGATAGACGGAATATTCAGCCCGATGGATGACCCACCGTTGAGCCTTCGCGAACTCCGGGGACTCGATAAGGTTATGCAAACAGTCCGGGGCGAACTGGTCCTTAACCACTCCAAACTCACGGCGCTGGATGAACATATCGCGCTAGAAGAAAAAAAATGGAGGAAGACCGCGACGATAGAGAATCTATCGAGCGGATCACCGAACGCCTGCGGTCGTTTGCGGGATGAAAGAGAAGCTCGCTTGGAGGATGCCTCGACTAACCGTGAGGTGCTCCGCACCCAAATAAGTCGGATCCATGAAACAATCTCGAGGGTCCTGCACGAGGAGACGACACTCGGTGAGTGTATTCGCACTCTGTTCAGAGAGCAGGGCGTCACAATAGTAAGCATCCTCACAGCACTCGGCATGAATATATCGACCCTAGTTCTAGCTATCACGGGAGGCGGCGGTGCAGCGGCTGCACCCGCGCCAGCACCCGCCAAAGAGTGGGTAAAAAAACAACTAAAAGCCCTCGCCAGTCTCCTGGCTAAATTAGCCGGAAAGGCGGCTGCCGCTCTGCCGGGTTGATTGGGGGTCTCGTCTCCTTCTTGCTATCTATATTATCAAAAACGGCCGGATGGCTTGCCGAAAATGCTTGGGCTTTAATCGTGGCGATCGCCGGTCTCCTACTATACGTCACCCATACCAAAGCGCGAATAGTCCGACCGCCACGAGATCTACGACGAGACTTAATTTTTCACCCTCGTGGAAATTCCCCCCCCCGGCCTTTGGAGTTCGAGAGCCCTCCAAAAACACACTCCGACAATAGGGGTTGGTTTGGGCCAGGCGAGTACGTCGGCGACGACCCGGTGGACTTCGTCTTCACGAAAACACTCAGGATGCACCTGTATCAATTGAACACGTTAGACGGAGCTCCCAGTACTCTCATTAAGGCCGTGCACGCCAGCGACTGTTTCTATGGGGAGACCCTGACCTTAGACGTCCCAAACCCCGAGATGAAACGTTTGGAATCTGGTCACATCCACGAATTGAAGATCTCTATTCTAGATGATAAAGTGCGAGAGTTGAAGAACGATTACTCGATTTCGATCGTTCTCGAAATAACCGATTAAACATAATATATGTGCGGGCGCAGCATATCATGAAGCCACAATGAGAAGGCAGGAGAGGAGCGTAACGCAGGCTAGCAAAGACGCGGCTACGGCGGTTGCACGCGTGCAGCGATCGCAAGCTCCAAAGCCCGTCATAACAGTTTGGGCCGAGGAGCGGGGTTCACTGAATGAGGGGGTCCACGAATATTCATTCGGTGCCAACGCGAGCAACATATATGAGGGATATACCATAGTAGAGTCCGGGACTATTCTGCGAATGTCAATCTGCTCGGTCAACTTTAGGGGACACGCTACTGCCGAAGTCCGAGTGAATCTCGTCCTGAACGGGGTAGAGCAGAAGTCTGGCGTCGCCAAGCACGCGGGGCAGAGGTCAGGATTTACGATATTCGATGATGACCCTGCAATTAAAGTTTCCTCCGGTAGTGTTATTAAGTTTGCAACAAAAGTTGCTGACAAAAGTTTAACTACTGTAGTGACACTGTTAATATAACTTGATTTATGACGAATGACGAGAAACTATATCTTCAGTTACCTTCAGGGACGGCCGATCCGGCATATTTTAGGATGACCAGGATCGTCGAGATACAACAAATTATCCAGCATGAGGGAGAGACGCGGACGGGTCATGCAAATAAATATAGGCGGGCAGTCTATGTTGTCGAGGGGGTGAACACCACACTAGCCTCAACTTCCGTTGTGAGCGGGATGGGGATTGTGTCTTTATTGTCAACAGTCGTCGCCGCGCCGATCGCGGTGGCATTGAGGGCAGTCGCGGCAGGGACAGGCCTGCTTTGCATGGCTTTGCATAGCGAGCAGACTCGTGGCCCGCAAGCTCGAGGCCAAGAGTCGAAAGCACGACCGAATAGCGGTTCTCGCGAGGTCTAAGAAAAACAGTATCGACGTTATCGTGTCGAAAGCGATAGCCGACAACGATATATCAGATAGCGAGTTCAAACTGGTCGTCGAAGAGATGGCCAGGTACCAGGAGTTAAAGGGCGCGATCCGGTCCAAGGCCCGACCACAAATTCTCGCGGACGAAGACGTAAAAAAACTCGTCATGGAGGGGAGGAACGACGAGAGAAAAATCTCCTCGCCCGCATCGGGACGTGATATGCTTATTCCCGTGTTTGCGGCAGCAGGAGATTCCACCACCATACAGTCCAGCAGTTCCGTCGGCGCCACCGTACGGAACATAAAACTTTCGAGTACACCACCGTGATTATGTCACCCACCGGCCACCATACTTATCGATAACCGCAAACTGTCCGTACCAGGAAGTAATCGTGTTACCGTGTGCCTCAGTCACCACGCACAATTAGTCTTATCTCGAAACATTGTGTGATTATATATACTGAGTATAAGTTATGGATGACTTATCTCTAACACGACGTCAGAGGTTGTGACTTGATATGTATGACAGATTGCTGTATATACTGAGTATAACATAGGGATGGCTTATCTCTAACATGGTGTCATCACCATCTCGTATCATTGATAACTTCTCATCCATTCTAGGAAGTATATGGTCTCGTGGTTGCTGAACAATATTTTCTACTCTTCTCATCCATATCGCGCGAACAGTGGGGGAAAATCCAAGTAGTATGTGGGAGTCAAAAATGATACCACCTCCAGATGGGAGCCACCGCGCGTAGCGGGGGGCTCACAGACGAAGGTGGTATCATTTTGACACAGTCATATATAATACTCAGTGTCTTTAATAATAGCCGGAGGGGGGGGGGGGGGGGCGCATATAGTGCACAGGTGACTGAAAACTATCGTATGTCAATATCGTCTCTAGTTTAATTTATGTTAGAAACTACATCACCAGGCGACTTATTTTGTGGCACCTGTGATATAAAAAGGTCGTCGTCAGGGGAGGTTCGATGGGTTTGTACGAACCCCCCTTTTTTGGAGCCATCAGGATTGTCTTTATATACATTTCGTCCGCGATAGCTGTTTTCAGTGTATGAATGAGCAGACTTCATAATATTCAAATGCCCTACTAACAAAATACAGTCAAGCGATGCCAAACGTATTGCAATATGCTAATTTTCTGACATACGCTTCTTAAATGGACACAATACAAAAGTCTTTGCCCAGGAAAATTTGATGTAAAAACATACCCGAATGTAATATTTGGCTTCTAGAACTCATAATATATGTGACTGTGAAGCAACCGAAACGTGTACACATTTCAGTTGCTTCATAGCTGCAACATCAGTCCCCTTTTCAAAAATGCTGGTGACGCCCATGTAATCTTTCCGCAATAAAACACTATGTTCAACAATTCTGCAAAAACCAGGAACCCACTTCTCCGACGTTTCGACACAAGGCCTTTATTAGTAGAAACAAATTCCTTGATAAAGGCCTTGTGCAGAATTGACGCCCATGTAGACAATGTACATGCGTAGCCTACTTGGGTACATATCTGTAAACCGATAATAAAATAGATAGATAGTCAATGTTACATAAACTTGCATACACATACATAACAATTCGTTCCCAAGAATTATCAATTCGTTCCTCGAATTAACAATTCGTTCCCACGGAATTACATTCGTTCCCTCGAATGACAATTCGTTTCCATGAAATAACAATTCGTTCCCTCAATTTAATAATCGTTCCCTCGAATTAACGATTAACAATTCGTTCCCACGAATTCTTAATTGGTAATTCGAGGGAACGAATTGTTATTTCGTGGGGACGAATTGTTAATTCGTGGGAACAAATTGTTAAATTGAGGGAACACATTGTGTGGAGGAACACCCCGGACCAATCTGACTGCTTCCGACGCCCCTGTTTGTATATTTATTATAGCGCTCCTTTAATTCCTTAAAAATCCAATATGTGAACAATAACTTATACTTAAACCAAACCCAGAACAATAAATCTCCCGATTATGTAAGAAGTTAATATAATTCCGTCACCTGTGAAATGCGGCTATAGTGGAACCTGTCTAAACCGGACACGAAGAAAACATATCTGTGATCTTATTTATATGGGTTTCTTGGTCATTAATCTCAGGTGACAATGTCAGTTCATGATCGCATAGCACACACACGTAAAGGTCTCAGAATGGTCATATGCTAGTCAAATAATACGACTCTAACCGCTACGTACGATGTTACTTCGCTAAGGTGAATGGAACGACACAATAAGCGGATTGAAACCGTGGAATACCTTGCTTTAGTCAAATGTCTGATTTACAGCGAAATCTTTCTAAACCAGACACCATGGGGACCTCCCAGGGTGTCCGGGTTAGAGAGGTTTCACTGTATAACGGACGCTATTATCTATCTGCAATACGGTCACAGCCATTTATTCAAATACGTGGTTATCTTTTATGAACCCAACCTCTGGTCATATGATAAATCCAATGATTGGCGACCACCTACGGAAGAAGGAAGCTTCCGGGGTTATATAGTGTGACCGTGCTTATTCCACACGGGCCCATCACGGGTCCGATTAGGTTCGCTACAGCGAGATATATACGTAATAGTTATAGATCACATATTGAATTTTTAATAAATTAATTTCCAGCAAGCGCCAGCCAGCAAGAAATTAGTTTATTAAAAATTCAATATGTGATCTATAACTTACTTATTGTTTACACTGCCCATTCGCGAAGCTCCGCCCCTAAACGTGATTTCGAATCTTGGCGGTGTGACACGTAGTGAGCGTTTGCGTGGGCGATAATATGCTTTGTGTCATATGAACTGCTGGCAGCAACGCGTACAATCATCTATAAATATAGCGGCTGAACATTTAATGATTAATTTAATATATATTGGCATACGGTCGCAGTACAGGCGATTCATTAAAATACGCACGGTGGCATATTTTATCAACGCAAACTCTGGTGATACATTGAATGATTGCCGGCCATCGATGGAAGAAGGGAGCTTACGGCGTTTGTATCTCAGCAGTCTGATGTGTGGCTACATTGTTCTAGTTTACACCAATCATGTAGCCTTACTTCGGCCATGGAACATCAATATAGAGTGCGATGGGATTTATACAAATACGTGTTATCTTTTTATTAACCTAACCACAAGTCACGCGATGCATTCAATGATTGCCGGCCACCTATGGAAGAAGGGAGCTTACTGCGTTTGTATCCCCGCAGTCTGATGTGTGGCTACACTGTTCTAGTTTACACCAATCGACATGATTGGTGTAAACTAGAAAAGTGTAGCCACACACCATACTGCGGGGATACAAACGCCGTACTTACTTCGGCCATTGAACATTATACAAGCATTGACTTTTGAATCTGTGTACACGAGATTTACGAACCTCGGGAAAGTCATTTTATGACGTGTCAGTGAATATGACGTTTCGAAGGTCCGTAAATCTCAAGGTGCATGATCACGTAGTTACAACAACAACAACGTTGCCCACTCCAAAGTAAGTATTATTTGATATTTTCCTTAATATGCTACGGATTTTGATGAGATATGGCGCTGCATTTGGTGGTTCATGTAGTTCGGCACAGACTTATGTCGTTGTTTTGGCGAAAATACGCCACGATAAAAAGGCTTATTGAGCATTTACTGGGCTATCACGTGATGAGGTCCAACACCCATGGAGATACAGTTTGATTAGAACTTCACAAATGGTACTCTAAGTTTACACAGGTCGTCAGCTGTGTATTCCATTTCTGGCATGGCTTGCCGATCTGGCACTACACTGCTCTCTATATGAATATTACCGTTTTGACATGGCTAGACGGTGGGTCACGTGTATGTATTATCTATTTGATTCACTACATATATAAAGAACACTTGCGTTGGCTCGTCCTGCACACATTGATTTACTATTAATTTAAAGAGGATAACACATACTATTATTAAAATGGCGAGTGATGACGGCTCACGACCGACGGACAAAACAACGGAAAATGTGGATCAATCCGGAATTAGGGTTAAGTTACCGGTGACATTCTGTAACGACCATAAGGGAGAAAACATCGGTTGGTTTTGTGAGGAACACAATGTAATGTTTTGCGATACGTGCAAACTTATCGAACACAGAAAATGCAATTTAACGTCCATTTCTGACATGGTGAAATCGAAGACAGACGGACACTCGCTCGTCAACTGCATGCGTACAATGACCGCACTGAAAGGAAGGGTTGTGGACTTAAAGAATGGGCGGAAAAGTAATATTGAAGATTTGCAGCATTTAAAAAAGTCGCTGGAAGACGAAGTGTACGCGTTTGAGGCAGAGCTCATTACTAGTGTGAAACGTCTTGCAAATGATATGATTAAAGAAATACACAAGGTGGTTGATGGAGAGGAGAAGGTCAGTGTAGGCCATGTTAAGGACTGTGATCGGTTAATTCCCCACGTAGAGGCAGAGCTGAGTATTGCTGACGAGGCTAAGGCATTTGCTGATGACGTCACCAGTGCGATTGTTGCGCATAAATTGATCCATTCTCTTACTTCGCTTGAACCCACGGTGTCTGATCTGAAGCGGGATATCTATGACGTCAAAGTTCAATTCCAGCCGTCGCCTACACTGGCTACTGCCTTCCAGTACGTTGACCAGTTCGGCAAACTGGACATTGATCGTAAATATATAGTTCCGGGATGCGAACAGATCTGTCATACGGTTGAGAAATTGACGAAGCTGTTAAAGGTACATGCCCACTCAGTAGGCAAAAAATGTTCTTTATAGGAATTAAAGAAGTGTATAATTGTGTCGCCATTCCACCTGTTCTAAAAATTACAAGTGCCCGCTATACAGATATAATAAGTTAGTAATAAATATTTTACTGATAGTGACGCGCGTTGGTATCAGGCTATAAATACAGACACTAAATATTAATGTCCGTTAACGTTTTAAGGAAACACAGTTATCGCCCCTGATATCAGTGGGAAAATTTACGTATGATATAAAATGATAATAATGCCAATCAATAGAGAGATATATAGTGCACCAGGCGACTTATTTTGTGGCACCTGTGATATACCAAGGGCGTCGTCAGCGGAGGTTTCCCCTTTTTTGGAGCCAGCAGGATTTTCTTAAAATAAAATGTTCTAACTGCGAGAAATAAAGATAATAGCTGCTGTATACATACGCACGAAATGTCTTGATTCGTATTTCCAGAAGTTAACTAATAAACTGAGCACAAAACTGCGAAAACTATAGAGAATATTAGTATTTGTAGAGTTTTAGATACAAAGCAAGACAGCGAAAAACGCCTTAGGACAAGTTGGCACAGGGCACTATTTTCTTGGTCGTACTTGAGTGACATAATATGCTATCTCAAAGGAGATAACATATACTAATAATAATAATAAAAAAATAGATAGTCCATGTTACATGAACTTGCATACAAATACATATTTGATATGAACCCTATTTTGTTGGAGGAAAACGACAATATATATCTAGGTGAAAATTGACCAATACAAGAGCACACTTAGCTTTAAAAATAAAATAACGGGACGACGAGACTTCGTCATATGTCATGGCTGGCGGGTGGGGGGGGGGGGGTGGGCATTTATTCGGACCCTCCCCTTTACCGTACACATGTGGAGGAACACCGGACCAATTTCACTATGCTTCCGACGTCACTGTCTGGCTTGTTTCAGTTTGTTATGAGTACTGTTATGTTTCATCTGAATACTAGTATATCAAAGTTTGAATGTGTATTTCCAAAGGATTTTATTGCGTGAATGTGAAACCTTCTTCTGCAAATCCATGCCGTTCACTACAGTGTAGCGCTCTAGAAAGCTGAAAACGTGCGTCTAATAGACCGCAAACCCTGGTCAGTGGTCAACCAATAATAAAGCGCCGATATAGACACACGCCTCCACTAAAATTTGCCGAATTTAGATTTTAACCTATTACATCCGGTTAGTTTTATTATTTCTCACCGAAAATGTACGCTGTTACCACTCAGTTGAACCGTCTCGCCGATACGGTTCAGCTGAATGGTAACAACATATACTTATCATGTAACAGAGTGCCCATTCTCTTAGAACACTTCTCATTAAAAAAAAATAAACGAACACGAAATGTAATAATTTGCTTGGAAATATTCTGTTTTTTGTTAGTACAGTCTACGATCGTTTACTCGAAGTCAGTCGGACTGTGATAAATACTTCGAGTAAACCGAAGTTCGACGTAACAAAATATGAACAGGACCTCGAAATATTGCCATACACGTTACGGGACGCAACTCCCATACGACCTGTGACACACGGAGTTACACTTACTTTTGCAACTATAATGTGTTTACTTGCGTTTGCCTATACATGCATGTTTGTAGTCGAACTAAGTATACGCATCTGTATATATCAGGGTGGAACAAAAAAAGGACAATTCAAAGCAGTAAAGTAACATTTTAGTATGCTTAATAAATAAAGCATGTAAACCGCTTACATTTTAATTGGTGTCGAGTAAATCACCTTTAACACTTATTAATTCTTTTTTTACACAGGTAAACAAGTCTAGTGTTTGATCCGGTAAATTGGCGCCGCGAATTCGCACTTCGAGTGCAAACTGACACTTTGACTTAACGAGAGTGAAATACCACACATTTCTGTTTTCGGGACCTAACAATTAGTTGAATTGGCGAAAATTCTAAGTAACGAAATTCGACATAACGAAATTCGACATAACGGTAGCGAGTTACATTGAACATAATAAGATCTGAAACGGTACGTGTATACGACTTCGACGTAACGAGGGAATTCGAATTAACCGACTTTGAGTAAACGAATGTAGACTGTATAATACAAAGGTTATTTGGTGTGTATGTGCATATATGCCACTCGTTCCGCCGCGCAACGATATTGCGCTCCTAAACTCCTAAAGTCGCGCAATATCGCACGCTGCGGAACTCGTGCATATATCCACATACATGTATTACATGATGACACTACTCGGTTGAAATTAGCCTAGCATACACACAACATAATCTTCAAATGATCTTCTGTCGTTTGTGACGAACCACGGGCAAAATACTCGGACGTACACGTAGGACCATGAAAACGGCTCCTGCAAAACAGATACCCCACACACTTCTATAGACTATACATATAGCGATTGGGTACTTTGTCCGAGTCTTTCCTGTGGTTTAACAATACAGAGGAACCTCTCTAAACCGATCAATATTTTGATGGGTTTCTTGGTCATTTATCTCAGGTGATAATGCATCTTCGTAATCGCATAGCACACACCTATGGCTGGGAATAATCAAATGCCTGATTCACAGTGAAACCTCTCTAAACCGAGCACCCTGGGGACCTCACAGGGTGTCCGGTTTAGCGAGGTTTCAATGTAGCACCAATAGCGTATACCCTGATCTGATTGTGCTTGTAGCGCAGGCTGATCTCGGTCTACGCGAATCCGAACACGTCGTTTCTTTCCTTTATAATGAGTTGGGTTTTTATAGTGTTTCATGTATTTGTGTATATATATATTGTGGTATTACATCATAAATAGTCATGCCCAATCAATCAATCATTCATGCCCAATCAATCAGTTGAATATTGCAAAATGAGTTTTATATATGTATTTTCAGTTAAGTAACTTCAGTTATACATAGAAACATAAGCCAGGGGTAAGTAATAAAAGTCGGCTTCTCACATATTGCATTATGTGGAGACAAAGGGCTGGAATTTAACACCTGTTAAGAAACTATTTACGTAAACAGGTTTTCCCTGAGCCGATAAGTTTGACAGATTTAACTTTCAGAGCGAGGCACAGATCTCTCATTGGCCCTCCAGTTCCGGGATCACGTGACATATTGTAAAACTGTATTTCATTGGTTTATGATTATTGTTTGTGATAATCTGAGATAATCGAAGGAAATAGATAGATAGATAGATAGATAGATATTCTTTATTTATAGAGGGTGACTCGGTTGGTCGGAACCAATCTTCCCCGAGGCCCATATACATGTACATACATAAATATACAATACATATTGAAATGATTACATGATGTATGCATACGTGAATTTAACATGAAGAAATAATAATGATGAGCCATAACGAAAAGTGGTACATGTGTCCCGACAGTCCCATATCAGACTGCGCATCGTCGCAGCTTGAACTGGGTTTAACACGTTTATTTCTCAGTGATAGTTTCAGTTTTTGCTATAAGACGCTAAATTCGTTATCGTGCGCCTGATATAGGGTTACACGGTCGCTAAGCTCCACAAGACCAATTTTATCATGGCAAATCAAACACGCGGTCATTGTAAACTGTATACCATACATCGTAATTTCGTGATTAGTGACGCTGGCGGGGGGCACAATTAACAAGTTTATATTAATTGATAATGCCGCTACTTCAGCCGCTATCGACCCTTCATCCAGTTAAGACAATTACGGGAAAATGTATTTAACGACGTGGAACGTCTTATGTCAATTGGAATACTATTCCAGATTAGCGCGCCTGAGTATGAAAAGCGGTTTTTAAAGAGATTACTTTTAGGTTTGGGAACTTCGTAATTCATATCTGTTTCAGACCTTAATACCATACTCGTATTTTGTAAGTGATTAGTGCGCATTTCAAATAATTCACATACATATTGGGGGGCCATTTTATTAGTTATTTTGTACATAGTTTTCGCTTTTTGGAGAAATACGCTTTCGTCAAAGGTCAAAATGTTGAGTAATTCTAATAAATAAATATATATACTGAATATAGCCCGCCTGGAAATTTGTCAGTTGCGATTTGCATGCTGATTAATAAAGGTGATATTGAAGCTAACGAAGTATTCCTTCGGTTATTTCAGGTTAGTAGTTACTTTTGTATTATTATATTTTCTAAATGATTGTGTTTTCATTTTCCGAACAGTATCATTATTTCACATTGTCCTTTTTGAGATGAACATTATAGAATTGTGGAAGCGATCACTTCCTTCATTAATACAAATATGTAAAGAATGAGATTTTGTATATTAATTCATAACTTTATTCTTTCATTTCTGTGCAATTATTAGAATATCTAGCTGTTTACATTGTCAGAAAGTGAATTAACTCAGTGAATGTACACTTGTAGCGTGATAGTGTGTATTATTGTAATGCAATCATTATTTGTTTAAGCCTGGCATACAGGTACACATCAGTAAGTAAGGCATCTGTTATAATATTACACGAGGATCAATGAATAAGCACCCGGCCATTCAGTCAGCTATGGACATTTGTAAATAATTAGTTAGTATGATGGAATAGTTATATATCCATTAGCCAAATATAGTAAGTCATGTACAGCAAAACTGCAAAAGCATATGTTATTACATTTACATGCTGATCCAAACCATAGCATCACGCAATCAGTCATATATATTTGTAAATATATACTAAGCTGTCGCTACTGTGATGGTATATGGAATAATTAATTACATTTGACATTTATTCCTGTGTCAGACCAATTGTCCAATATGCCAATTATTGACATTCGTGCATGTACATATTCTGTAGTGTCAGCCATAAAGCATAACCACAAAACAACATCAACAACCAATGTCGGAAACACTGCCATTGGTTCTGCACTGTTGGGTACAAGAGGAAACAGTTCTCCTCAATGATTAGTATGCATAGTCTGCCAGAAAATGTACATGTATGCGAAGGCGTAAGATCGGTGTTTGACATTTAGTTGCGAACTATTGATTCCCAGGTATCTCTCTACTATTGCTATGCGTAATTGAATGAAATGCTATTAATAAATGTAAGCCATGCCTAAAAATGATCGCAGATGTTGACATGCCAGTAAACATCATTAATCGATCAATCTATAGCTTAATATGTGCAAACGATATGTGTCGATATGATAATGATTAACCCTTTCTCACCCGATTGACCGACATGGACTAGTCCGTCCTCATTTAACAAGTAATCAAGAATTTAAAAGAGAGAATTGTAACGAGCATTGAAGATCCGGATGAGGCAACCCATCATGAGCTGACTCATCTGGATATGCACTTTTGTCCAGCATTGATATATAGGTCTGTGGTATTGAAATGGGTTAATCTCATTGGTATCCAAATTGAAAACCGGTTGCAAGTGGTACACTATTTGGTCTGAATTTTATTAGTTATTGTAAATATTACCACTACCAATCTGGTTAACAATTTGTATGTCAATATCGCTCACATAACATCGCAACCATGCTAATGGTAATCATGTATACCATGTTGACATTGTGTCATTGAACTTGTATGCGACTCTTGTCAAAACCAGCACCTGTCAGTACAGTTCAATACATCCTATCAATTTGACTGAAACACCATACACAAGGTGATCCATGCAAACTCAGTTAATAGGAACATTATTGTGTTTGTCATTGCTTATACATGTTTGTCAATTATTAAAATCAGCAGTTGCGATTTGCATGCTGATTAATAAAGGTGATATTGAAGCTAACAAAGTATTCCTTCGGTTATTTCAGAAAACACCAAAGCGATTTTCCCCTATTCCACACTCAAATCAACAACATAACACCTTTCTTAGAACGGGTTTATTTTCGAAACACTGGCACTGCTGGGGTGGGGTGTGCGTGAGTGGAGTGAGTGAGTGAGTAGGCAGAGTTAATAAGTGGCTGAGTGAATGGGTGTTTGAGTGAGTTGCTGAGTTAGTGTGTGTGTGTGTGTAGGTGGGTGGGATTGGTGGTTGAGTGAGTAGGTGCGAGACTGAGTGGGTGGGTTAGTGGCTGAGTGAGTGGGTTGGTGAATGAGTGGGTGGGTGAGTAAGTGACTATGAGTGGGTGAGTTAGTCGAAGAGTGAGTGAATGAGTGCGTAAATGAGTGACGTTTGTGGATGAGTGAATGAGTGCGTTGATTTGCGTGTGAGTGGGTAGTGAGAGATAGAGTTGTTTATTAAAGTTACACATGTACATGAATTATATATGTATAATGTATATTAATACTCAGACCAATACACCCATCTAGCCAATGAAACGTAGTGTTTATTATATATCACCCATTTTCAAAGGGCCAGCCAGTTCGGCCTATGGGATATTTTAATCCGTGATCAGCTGCACTTCCTATTCCTATACTAGATGTCAGACATCTACGGAAGCCACTTTTTTTTAATTTCCATTTATTCAAGATGTTTTCTTGAATTTTCAAGTTCTTTTCTTGAATTTTCAAGATCTTTTCTTGAATTTTCAAGATCTTTTCTTGAAAATATTCAAGAAAACATCTTGAAATCTTGAATTTTCAAGTTCTTTTCTTGAATTTGAAAATTCAAGAAAACATCTTGAAAATTCAAGAAAAGATCTCGAAAATTCAAGAAAGTATCTTGAAAATTAAAGAAAAGATCTCGAAAATTCAAGAAAAGATAACAAAAAGTGAAGTGGCCCTAATAGGCTTCCGTAGACATCAGACAGGCAGATACTTTTTATAGGTTATTTGATTAGTATGTGGATATATGCACGAGTTCCGTAGCGTGCAAGATCGCTGCGCGGCGGAACTCGTGGCATATATCCACATACACATCAAATAACCTTTTTATTATATACGTAAAACTACAGGTGCAGCTATACATTTACAGGTGCAGCTGTACAAAAAACAGGTGAACCTGTACGTTTAGTTTTGACCCCATTCGTACACCATAATGATACATATATATATATCAGCCCGTGCGGAGTATCGCATCTTCGACCTCTCAGTTGCGAGGTGGATGTTTTATCAACTAGGCCAAGCCAACTGATTATATAGTATTACGTCATCTATGTTTGAAAAGAAATTAGTTCACATTATGTAAAACACCAGGGGCGGAACTAGAGATATTTTCTTGGGGGGGGGGGTCCGCGGTTGCACCCCCCCCCCCCCCCCCCCCCCTTGTTCAGTCACGGAGTTTACATAGATAACAGTTTACCACCAGTTGGAGTCTGAATTTAAGGAAACAGACAACCAATTGATTTCCCATAGACCCACATTCACACAAACATGACAATCGCAAACTACCTGCGACAAAATCAATGTTGTTACTTCCATTCCTGGAGTCAGTGACCTAAGCCGGTTCTAGATCCATGCCAAACACGGGGTCATGCGGGTTGAGTTCCATGAGTTATTTCCCCTTTTTTGACGGAACCGTCTACTTTCACTTTCGAAATCTCTATCTCACCACTACACCAAGTCGCACACAGATAAAAAATATCTGCATGTGCAGAGCATGCAAATAATATAATGAAATGTTTGGCACAGACATACCTTTCCTGCAGCATCTATTTTATTCATCTCTCTGTCATAATAATAACAATCAATGCCGTTGTTCTGAGAATTTACTCCTTGTTGCTAAGCTGTATCAGGACTGGTTTACCGTCTATATTATTCATAAGTTGACTGTGTCCTTAAATACCGTGAAACACAACCCCCTAGTGGCGTACGGTAACTCTTGCAATTACTCCCGTACCGTCCGTAGCTAACGGTACGGGAGTATATTGCAAGAGTTACCTTCGCAACTAGACAACCCCCGCGTTCCCCAAATGGTGGATCCGCCCCTGAACACACATACATATACAAATATAATCAAACTTATATCTAACGAATGCACAGTCACTATTGACCTCAAAATATAAATTGAAACACACACAAATGGGGCATGCGCATGCGTAATATGTGGTGAGATTTTCTCAATTTGTAGCTTAAAAATTACCTGATAAATAGCCTATCAGACTAGTGTCTTTTGATATCAAGTTTATCAGGCTCGGGAACGGTAGGAATTCCGAGGTGATCCTCGGAATTCCTACCGTTTCCGAGCATTTTGGAGTTTCGGACGTTTCCAAGAAATACATCAGTAAACTACGTCAAAAGACGCTTAAATTGAAACTTGACGTAAGTTCTGAATTATACTAGAACATTGCTGACACTTTGCTGCGAAAAAGAATCATTTTTATTTTGCAATGTACGCCACGTGATTAAGGTCTCTTTTCGCATGGCTGTGGCTGGAGAAATGAGGCTTATTGTATTTGTGACCAGTGTAGCTCCTGATCAAACAGTACACTCATGTAACCTAACGAGTATTTAATTTCATCGTCAGGAGCATGGCGAGTGTTTCATTGATGGAATGGCGAACAGTGCAGATCCAGATCAGACTGTGCGGATGCACAGGCTGATCTAGATCTACACTGGTCGCAAACACATAAGCCTCATTTCTTCAGTCACTGTCACAGATAAGTGTTTGTAATAAATGAGGATACAAGCATAATCGGACGCGTATATAGGTGAAATTATAGCAACAGGATACGTGCTTAAACATATATAAAGAAAGGTAAGATTTAGAAACTAGCTAAAATATAGAAATACATGTACACTTTTATTATAATTATCGGGAATTTATCTCGGCAAAGTATATGTATATATAAATATATTTTAGCATTGGCACCAGGACGCATCCATAGATGCATCCTGGTGCCAATGCTAAAATATATTTATCTCCTAATTAGGAGATAGATCCTAATTAGGAGATACTAACTCCTAATTAGGAGATATTATTTGAATAATCCGAATTATGAGTTACTATGTCCCAATTAGGAGACAGTATCTCTTAATCATGTGTTATTTTTCTTAATTAGAATTTAGTATCTCCTAATTAGGACTTAGTATCTCCTAATTAGGAGTTAGCATCTTCTAATTAGGTCTTACTATCTCATAATTAGGAGAGACTCACTCCTGTTGTAAGCGGCGTAACATTATAGGATGGTCAAATAGGGTTGGATTATAAAACACCACGAGGTTACTCTCTCCTGTTGTAAACGGTGTAACATTATATAATTGTAAAATAGGGGTGGATTGTAGAACACCCCGTGGTTACTCACTCCTGCTGTTAGCGGCGTAACATAATAGGATGGTAAAATAGGGGTGGATTGTAGAACACCCCGTGGTTACTCACTCCTGTTGTAAACGGTGTAACATTATAGAATTGTAAAATAGGGGTGGATTGTAGAACACCCCGTGGTTACTCACTCCTGTTGTAAACGGTGTAACATTATAGAATTGTAAAATAGGGGTGGATTGTAGAACACCCCGTGGTTACTCACTCCTGCTGTTAGCGGCGTAACATAATAGGATGGTAAAATAGGGGTGGATTGTAGAACACCCCGTGGTTACTCACTCCTGTTGTAAACGGTGTAACATTATAGAATTGTAAAATAGGGGTGGATTGTAGAACACCCGTGGTTACTCATCCGTTGTAAACGGTGTTAACATTATAGAATTGTAAAATAGGGGTGGTTGTTAGAACACCCCGTGGTTACTCACTCCTGCTGTTAGCGGTAACATAATAGATGGTAAAATAGGGGTGGATTGTAGAACACCCCGTGGTTACATCCTGCTGTAGCGGCGTAACATATAGGATGGAAAAATAAAATAGGTGGATTGTAGAACACCCCGTGGTTACTCACTCCAAAGCTTTTGTAAAATGGGGGCTGGGCAACATTATAGAGTGTGGTTAAAAAATAAGGGGTGATAATGTAGAACACCCCGTGGTTACTCACTCCTGTATGTAAGCGGGGGCAACATTATATGGATGTAAAATAGGTGATTGTATGGATGAACAACCTCCGTGGTTTACTCTTCCTCCTGTTGGTAAGGGCGGGGCAACGACCCATAGAAGGTAAAATAGTGGATGGGGATTGTAGAACACCCCGTGGATTACTCTCCCTGTAGATACAGTCGGGCAGCATTATAGGATGGTAAAATAGGGGTGCATTGTAGAACACCCCGTGATTACTCTCCCATGTTGTAAGCGGGGCAACATTATAGGATGGTAACATAGGGGTGGATTGTAAAACATACAATGGTTACTCACTCCTGTTGTAAGCGGGACAACATCATAGGATGGTAAAATAGGGGTGGATTGTAGAACATACAATGTTTACTCACTCCTGTTGTAAGCGGGGCAACATCATAGGATGGTAAAATAGGGGTGGATTGTAGAACACCCCGTGGTTACTCACTCCTGTTGTAAGCTGGGCAACATCATAGGATGGTAAAATAGGGGTGGATTGTAGAACACCCCGTGGTTACTCTCTCCTGTTGTAAGCGGGGTAACATTATAGGATGGTAAAATAGGGGTGGATTGTAGAACATACAATGGTTACTCACTCCTGTTGTAAGCGGGGCAACATCATAGGATGGTAAAATAGGGGTGAATTGTAGAACACCCCGTGGTTACTCACTCCTGTTGTAAGCGGGGCAACATCACAGGATGGTAAAATAGGGGTGGATTGTAGAACACCCCGTGGTTACCCTCTCCTGTTGTAAGCGGGGAAACATTATAGGATGGTAAAATGGGGGTGTATTGTAGAACACCCCGTGGTTACCCTCTCCTGTTGTATGCGGCGTAACATTATAGGATGGTAAAATAGGCGTGGATTGTAGAACACCCCGTAGTTACTCTCTCCTGTTGTAAGCGGGGCAACATTATAGGATGGTCAAATATGGGTGGATTGTCGAACACCCCGTGGTTACTCTCTCCTGTTGTAAGCGGGCAACATTATAGGATGGTAAAATAGGGGTGGATTGTAGAACATCCCGTGGTTACCCTCTCCTGTTGTAAGCGGGGCAACACTATAGGATGGTAAAATAGGGGTGGATTGTAGAACACCCCGTGGTTACCCTCTCCTGTTGTAAGCGGCGTAACATTATAGGATGGTAAAATAGGGGTGGATTGTAGAACCCCCGTGGTTACCCTCTCCTGTTGTAAGCGGGCAACATTATAGGATGGTAAAATAGGGGTGGATTGTAGAACACCCCGTGGTTACCCTCCCCTGTTGTATGCGGCGTAACATTATGGGATGGTAAAATAGGGGTGGATTGTAGAACACCCCGTGGTTACTCTCTCCTGTTGTAAGCGGCATAACATTATATGATTGTATATATATATAGGATACTATATATTGCCGAAAGCGTCGCAATAGGCGATTAATTGAGACGAAATGATGTTCTTTCATTGGTCGAGAAACTAGGGTAAACAATACATGAATACATATATGGGAAGCTATCTGAAATACGGTCGCAGTACAGGCGATTCATTAAAATACGCACGTGCCGTGAATGGGATAAATATCTGGCAAGGCTTAGGAAACGGGATGGGCGAGGCTCTGCCGAGCACATCCCGTTTCCGTGCCGCGCCAGATATTTTTTCCCCATTCACGGCACTAACCTACTATTTTATTTATCCCGTCAACACCCACAAATAGCTTTAAAATGCAATACAAATAACCCCAGCCACCGCACATATTCATACGCAGTGATTAGATCGTATTGACAGTATATCAAAAATGTTTCACGGCACCGTGTTTCACGGCACACACGCACTGTGTTGATGGGATAAAAACAAACACTGGTTAGGGTATCTATGTAAGTTCAGTGCCAGTGTTTATTAGCATGCAGACGTGAAGTCAACATTAAGTTTCCATCAATCTGAGAAGAAAACTATTAAACGGGCCTAAGAAACTTCTAGTTTATATGTGCGACCAGCACATATCCGGCCTTTACAACCTGTATGAACTGTATCGAGTCAAACAGACATTGTATATGCCCAGCACACATCATGGACTTATGCTTAAGAAGTGTTTTGTTAATAAAATAGTGCTTAGTAAAGGTATTTGTGTTTAACTGTTTCCAAGGACTATATCTAGGCTCGAACCCACCACCTATCGGGCCGACTATGCCATATTCATGCATTGGTATTCTGCATGGCGTGGATATTATGAAAGTTGAGGATCACTCGTGTTTCATTTACACTTGAGAATTCACTTCCACATCCACAGCGAAACCTCTCTAAACCGGACACCATGGGAGGTCCCCAGCATGTCAGGTTTGGAAAGGTTTCATTGTAAATCAGGTATTTGATTATTATGAGCCATAGCTGTGTGCTATGTGATTATGAACAGACATTATCACATGAGATAAAATATAAGAGCACATGCGTTTTCTTGGTGTCCGGTTAGAGAGATTACACGTACTGTACACATACTCACATAATGATCTGTAGCCCATTTCATCAACATTGCACATTTTCAATTTCATGATAAATTTATTAATTTTTATTATACTGAATTTATTACATTATCACAGCCAATTTGGCTGTGATAATGTAATACATTCAGTATAATAATTCTGCATACTTTTAATCATGAAATATATGCATTTGTTAGTTCTATATAAAATAATGCATTTCAGGAAAAATAAATGATTACTCCCTCAAAGTATACTTTGCTAGTAAAGTATACTTTGCAATGTTGATGAAATCGGCTACTGGGTTTAAATAGAGGATATTCCATCGTACATTTTGAATAGCGGGAAATAATACACGAGTGTGCGTCGGCTTCAGCGTAAGCAACGAGTGAGCGTAGCGAACGTGTTGCTTGCACGGACGCCGACGGACACGAGTGTATTATTTCCGCTATTCGAACATGTATGATGGAATATCCTATTTATTACACTTCCACGGCGGATACATATGCACATTTAGTCTATTATTGAGATTATAATCAATGAATTGTGATGTGCGCATGAATAGTTGTATACAATGGCGTGTTTTCCCGCGTTTGACGTTACGTTGTGTTACGTCAAATGTGACGTCATGTAAACTTTTTGAAATCCAAATTACGCAGCTGTTTCTATGAACCAGATATATTTGAGTGCATGTTTGGAATGTGTTCAATCACATTAACATTCTAGTATGGAACGCCCCAACTGTCTCATGTACACGACATGTGTGATATGACGTCAATGCATGAGCTATCATGTCAACATGCTATGCTGTTCAGTCAAAACTTATCATGTGCTGCCCAAAGTGCATGTTATCTTATCAGCTCGCCATGTTGTATTGTCCAAATATTATCATGTGCTGTCCACTGTGCATGTTATCTTATTAGCTCGCCATGTTGTCTTGTTCAAATATTAGCATGTGCTGTCCACTGTGCATGTTATCTTATTAAGGTCTGTGGTCGGTTAATTCCCCACGTAGAGGCAGAGCTGAGGATTGCTGACGAGGCCAATGCAGTTGCTGATGACGTCACCAGTGCGATTGTTGCGCATAAATTGACACATTCTCTTATTTCGCTTGAATCCACGGTGTCTGATCTGGAAAGGGATATCTATGACGTCAACGTTGAATTCCAGCCGTCTTCTACACTGGCTGATGTCTTCCATTGCGTTGACCGGTTCGGTACACTAGACATTGATCGTCAACAGAGAGGGCATACAGGGGTCATACCAATTATCCGGACAATCAGTTTATCGGACAAATGAAAATACCTGTTAATTAAGCGCATTCTTTTGATCCTATTTTGCAACGAATGCATTTGAGTCACGCATGTGCATGCTGTTTCCATGCCAGTGTGAAGAATATGTAGGCATGGTAAACATTTTAGTAAAATTTGCTGAACACATTCCCAACTCCGCCCACAATTTGATTACAACGACAAAAGTCATGCGGGGGCTCAATCGAGTGCGCCCAATTACGTTATTGTTCTATAAATACAATACATTCTATAAATACGGTGTCTTCCAAGAAACGAAGGGTAACTGATTTTTCTGCAGAAATACACAATGTTGTTTACACTGGTTTACAGGCGATACAATTATGATTTCAACATGAGAATAGAAGTTATAAGACGATTAGTCTATACGTTTGTCCGGATAACTGATTGTCGATGTTAATTTTGGGGCAATCTTACCACTGATGATCTGACCCAATTTTAAGTGAGAAAGATGGCATATTTTGCTAAATAGTTTACATGCATTGAGACTGCAAGAACCGAGGATTGTTCTGTGAAAATAGTATGCCCATAGCTGCTATTTTAAGAAACATATCGTAAATAAACTGCCATTTTTGTCCGATAATCTGGAGGATCCCTGTATAGTTCCGGTAATGGCGACGCCACATCCGGTATCCACACGGAATTCCTGGTCCGACATGGAGGTGGAGTCGTCGACCGAGATTGACGTTCCATCTAACTGGATCACCGGCTCTACAGTATTACCAGATGGCAGGGTCATATTGGTTGATTACACAGAAGATCAAGTTTTCCTCCTCGATGTAAACTTCTACATAAAGTCAACATTGAAGTTATCGGATGGTCCCTACGACGTGGCCGCCGGCGACACCGACAAAGTAGTGACTAAGGCCGGATAGTAAGAAGCTGCAGTGGATCGGCGTGGGATGACGTGTAGGGATGACGACGATGGCGACGATGGCAGCCACGTCCTGGTACTAGATAGACGCGGAGAATTGGGCTGGACGCCGGTGAAGACTTATTTAGTTGGCCAGGCTACATAACTGTGAGCCCACGAGGATCGGTGTACGTATCCGAATGTTTTACAAATAGCATCGCGTGCTTCAATTTAACAGGAAACGTCGTGTACCACGTAAAACACGAGGACATACGTGATCCAATCGGGATGTTAGCAGACGACGACGGCAGCTTGCTTGTCGGTATTGAGGAGTCTAACGAGATCCACGTGCTGGGGAAGGACGGCAGCCACAGTGCTGTCATCATGTCGTCTACTGACGGCGTCGTGCGGCCCCGCTCTGTATCGTACAGACGGAGTGACAGGACGTTTACTTATTGTTACCATGTACAACGAACCCAGCTGCCGGGCATTCAAAGTGAAATTATGTAACCATGGTTACGATCGTGTCGTTTATGACCAGAGTAGGTATCAATGATGCACTACTGACATATAAATGTGCGCAGATAAATTATGATTATGCCGTTTGTGATCACCAGTGTAGACACTACACATTTACAATTACATGGACCGTGGAACCTCTCTAAACCGGACACCAAGAAAACAGCTGTGATCTTATTTTTTATGAGTTTCTTGGTTATTTATAACAGGTGATAATGTATGTTCGTGATCGTATAGTACACAACTAATGCTACGAATGATAAAATGCCTGATCTACAGTGAAACGTCTCTAAACCGGACACCATAGGGACCTCCCAGGGTGTCCGGTTTAGATAGGTTTCACTGAAGATGATGTTTACTTATCATTTTCATCACATTCGGGGCATATCTGAGACGTTTCTTAAAGGTAATCATTAAATGGCGACATTGTATTAATGCGACCCTGGTAGACCCAGATCTGACTCCACATCCGCACAGTCTGATCAGGGCCTACACTGTTAACTATTGTTAACCGTTTCTGCTGTCTCTAATGAAAAAACTGTTGATCTGTTTCAAATTGCGCGAGTTTGCGACTTGATCAGGAGCTACGCTGTTCACTACTGTTAATCGTTTCTGCTGTCTTCTGCTGTCTCTAATGAAACCGTTGATCTGTTTCAAGTTCTGAAAACAATGGAACGCAAGACGTCAATATTGTTCCATATTGACGTCTCGTGAGTTCACATTGGCAAGTGCCGGAACTACGTTTCACCTCGTGAAATAGTTCCTTCTAAACCATCACTATTTGTTTTTTATTTTATTTATATTTTGTAAAATTGTTGAGTCGCATATTTGCGAATGATTTACGTATATAATAAAAAGGTTATTTGATTTGTATGTGGATATATACCACTCGTTCCGCCGCGCAACGATATTGCGCTCCAAAAGTCGCGCAATATCGCACGCTGCGGAACTCGTGCATTTATCCACATACAAATCAAATAACCTATACTTATTATTGAAAATATATCGAATACTAATTCATTGATTGAACTGCACGTGTATTCCATGATGACATGAACAATAATCTGCTGAAATTAACATAGCATATAAACAACATAATCTTCAAATGATCTTCTGTCGTTTGTGACGAACCACGGGCAAAATACTTACACGTAGGACCAAGAAAACGGCTCCTGCAAAACAGATACCCCACACACTTCTATAGACAATACATATAGCGTCTTGGTACTTGATCCGAGGCTTTCCTGTGGTTTAACAATAGCACCAATATAATAGTGATCTGATTGTGCTGAAGCGCACACTGATCTCGGTCTACGCCAATCCAAACACGTCGTTTCTCCCCTTTCTTAGAACGGGTTTATTTTCGTAACACTGGCACTGGTGGGGTGGGTGGTGGACCAGCGTTGTCCTTTGGTAATGTTTGATTAGTGTATACCCTGACGTTTCTGCGCATAGGTACAATTGGGTACAGAAATACGATAGAAATCTACAAATAAACTATTTTTTCCTATTCTGTTTTATCACTTCCTAGGTATATCTGAGATCCACTGCCTTTAAATAAATTAAATTTACGCTGGGATACCACTTTTACTACAGTATTACTTAATAAACCACAGTATCCTCAGATGAATGTCGTGTTTGTTCGAAACAATTTTCCAGAGAAATACAACTACATTTACATGTATTAAAGTATATATAAAAAAAGACAAACTTCGCCCACAGGTGGAAGACTCGGACCTAGGACCCAATACTTGGCTCATTTGGAAAACGTTACCCCACCCACACATTTCCATACACTATACCTTACCGCCTTTTCCAGGCTGTAAGATATTGTAGCTGCCCCGAAAACAGTTATGGTCAAACAGCAGCATCGCTGTACGTTTGAACACGGCTGTGAGCTGTCAAACAAATGCAGGCATGTAACAATACAAGACGGAAGAAACGACATGGTTTAACACTTACACTGCTGATTAAATATTCTCGTCTGCTGTATATTTTCTCTCTTCCAGTTTTCTCATCAAAAACATGATATGACAACACTTCAGAATCATTTCCAATGGAAATGATTCTCAAGTGCTGTCAAACCATGTTTTTATTGAGAAAGAAGGCACATTATAAAGCAACAGCAGACGACGATTTTCGTGCTCAGCATTCTAAGGGTTAACATTGTGTTGACATTTGTATACAAAGGAGAGAAACAACAGATCACACACATCATGCCCGTTATCGAAGTGACAAACAATACAGTGGAGATGCCCAGGGTATCCTGTTTAGAGATATTTCACTGTAAATAAGCACTCCATGAACCATATGTGTCATTTTAAATCATGAACAGAGACGTTTCCGGTTTAGAGAGGCGCTAGACTAGTCTACTGTACTAGACTGGGAAGTATTTCTCCGTGATAATGCAGAGGCGTCGGAACAGTCGGACCAATAATTTTGAGAAAAATATTATTTTTTACTGAAATATTTAGAATTCATAATACATGTATATGTTAAAAGGCCAGGAATGTAATTATTATTGTTAATAGTATATACTTGAGCTGTGCATCTCTCATACTGTTGACTTCAGCACGAATTCTCGGTTTTGTTTTTCGTGTCGGCAAGAACTCGTTTTGTACTATTATATCAGCCGATGCAGACATCTTTTAATATTTTTCTGCATTTTTGTTCTCATTTCTCACCAAAATGTTATGTTGTTACCACTCAGTTGAACCGTCTCGATGAGACGGTTCAACTGAGTGGTAACAACATTCACTGTGGGTGTGGTGGGTGGGATCCCCGACCTTCGCCGGACCAATAGTATGATGCTTCCAACAACCATGTAATGACATCCGGATGAACTCTACTGTATGGTATAATTAACGCATTAAATGAGGTTAGCTATCTCGTTCCCGCGACATAGCATCTGGTAAACACGAAATATGATCTCGTTTTCACGATGTACCTATCTCGTTTCGACGACATATCATCTCGTTCCCACGAGATAGCATCTCGTTACCACGAGTTACTTATCTCGTTCCCACGACATAGCATCTCGTCCGAACGACATTATTAGCCAATATAAGAGCAGATATTACTCCACCATCTTGAATGGCAATGGTACTACCTTTTGATTGGCTGACTATGTCGTGGGAACGATTTGTTATCTCGAGGGAATGAGATGGCATTAATAAGAATCTAGCATGTATTTTATAATTGCCTTATCGTGTACTATTATATATATTACTAGGGAATATGACATGTATACTCATGTGCCGTCAAACAATGTTTTATTTATTTAAAATGACGGTTCGTTAAACTTAAAGCCGTGTTTCAGGTATGAAATTCATACAATTATGGCAGGTATACTAGCCTTGCATTTTTTAGCAAGTATCACAAATTGCTTGCTGTTATAACAACCTATATGGAATGGGGGATCGTAGCTAGTTATCTCCCTTTACATTTATTTATAGAAATCCGCTCCAAAGTGTATATTGTAGGGCCTGATTGTTCGTAAAAAGGACGAATGTAGCTTGGATTGTTGCGAAAGGGAGTTATTATAGTTCGACTCGCGTTGATCCATCTCATCTATCTGTGCAATTTGATCAGGGACTGCATTATTAACTAGATTCATATTTACACACTTATTAATCTCATTGTAATCAGTGTACACCCAGATCAGACTGCACAGATGTTCAGTCTGATTTGGGTCTACTCTGTCCGTAAGACTCATTTGTTTTGTGCTATTCAGTAAGAAATAAACGCTGAAATACAGCATAGGATCGGATATCTATCAATAGATTTGCAAAGGGAAATAACTCGCTACGATCCCGCATTGTTTACATTCTCTTTCACATATCTTATTATATCCCTTTGCGTTAGAAATAGGATAAGTTGGATTACATAAACCACATATATGTATTGCCTGACTATACTAGAGCAAGTGAGCTGGGGCCACATATACCCCCGTAAGCTGCCTCATAATGCCATTCAAAAAAGCAAATTCTTCTCATGTAACGTTGAACCCTACGGAGCCACGCAGGGGACATGGATTTGTTTTATTAATTCGTTCCCACGAAATACCAACACAGTGTACACCCAGATCAGACTGCACAGATGTTCAGTCTGATTTGGGTCTACTCTGTTCGTAAGACTCATTTGTTTTGTGCTATTCAGTAAGAAATAAACGCTGAAATACAGCATAGGATCGGATATCTATCAATAGATTTGCAAAGGGAAATAACTCGCTACGATCCCGCATTGTTTACATTCTCTTTTCACATATCTTATTATATCCCTTTGCGTTAGAAATAGGATAAGTTGGATTACATAAACCACATATATGTATTGCCTGACTATACTAGAGCAAGTGAGCTGGGGCCACATATACCCCCGTAAGCTGCCTCATAATGCCATTCAAAAAAGCAAATTCTTCTCATGTAACGTTGAACCCTACGGAGCCACGCAGGGGACATGGATTTGTTTTATTAATTCGTTCCCACGAAATACCAATTCGTTCCCTCAATTTCACAATTCGTTCCCTGAAATTAACAATTCGTTCCCACGACTTAACAATTCGTTCCCACGAAATGAAAATGTGTTCCCTCAATTTAACAATTCGTTCTCTCGAAGTAACAATTCGTTCCCACGATATAACAATTCGTTCCCTCAATTTAACAATTCGTTCCCACGAAATGACAATTCGTTCCCTCAACAATTCGTTCCCTCGAATTAACAATTCGTTCCCACGATATAACATTTCGTTCCCTCGAATTAACAATTCGTTCCCACGAATTGATAATTCGTTTACTCAATTTAACAATTCGTTCCCTCGAATTAACAATTCGTTCTGACGATATAACAATTCGTACCCGTGGGAACGAATTGTTATTTCGTGGGAACGAATTGTTAAATTTGGGGAACGAATTGTTAAATTGAGAAGATTGCCATAGCTATCTAACACAGTTGAACACTAGTGTCAAGGTACATGATCACGTGGTTACAACAACAACAACAATTGCTGAAAGTCTTGAAAGCGCGCCTACTCCAAAGTAAGTAATATTTTATATTTTCCTTAATAGGCAACGGATTTTTATGAAATATGGCGCAGCAAATGCGTCATCATGAGCTGCATTTTGGTGGTCCCGTTAGTTCGGCACAGACTTATGGCGGAGGGCTTCTGGAAGTTTCAGTACTTGTTGTTGTTGTTGTTGTAACCAGGTGATCATACACCTTGAGAGTTATGCAATAGTAGTTTTGTAGTTATGTTACTATGTACAATATTTATCTATATTGTCAAGTGTCATGTTCATAGTTAAATTGGGCAAAAATGTGTGCGGCTTTTCAAAAAGGCCAATAGGAAAAACAGGAACATTTGGTCAGAAAATAGGACAAATAGGAATTGCTCAAAAATAAATAAATAGGATACTTGCGTGCCTGAACTTGAGTTATCGCGTGGACAAGGAAGCAGAGTGCATAATTTAACAATTATACGACATAATCGAAATGAAGTCGAAATTTCCAGGCTGTAAGGTATAGTGTATGGAAATGGGTGGGTGGGGTAACGTTTTCTAAATGAGCCAAGTATTGGGTCTTAGGTTCGAGTCTTCCACCTGTGACATCACCTGTCGAAAGGTGTGCCCCAGTTTCTGTAAATGACATCGCATTTGCTATGAACATTTCGTCAACTTTCAGCGTTGTACAGAAAATATTGTAAATTTAGTAAATACATTTCATGAAATATCTTCTTAGGTATACATTCGCCTTGTAACATAAACTATACATATATTTGTTCTACGGAGCCCCTCAGGGGAAATGGATTTTTTTATTAATTCGTTCCCACGAAATAACAATCCGTTCCCTCAATTTAACAATTCGTTCCCTCGAATTAATAATTCGTTCTCACGATATAACAATTCGTTTCCTCAATTTAACAATTCGTTCCCACGATATAACAATTCGTTCCCTCGAATTAACAATTCGTTACAACGATATAACAATTCTTTCCCGTGGGAACGAATTGTTATTTCGTGGGAACGAATTGTTATTGTGTGGGAACGAATTGTTATTTCATGGGAAAGAATTAATAAAAATAAAGATTTCTACGTCCCATGTGGGGCTTCGTATTATTCACTGTGATAATTTTTACGAATGATATAATAGGTAAGTATGCATATACATATATGTGGTTGTGACTGGAGAAATGGGGCTTATGTGTTTCGCGACCAGTGCAGATACTTATCAGCCTGTGCATCCGCACATTCTGATCAGGATCAGTACTGTTCGTCATTCCACCAATAAAACCGCTGTCATGTGATGCAGATCGTTATCAGGCTACAATAGTGTGTTATTTGATCCGGAGCTAGACTGGTCACAAAACCCATACGCCCCATTTCTCCAGTCACAGCCACATATAAACAGAGAATCGTCCATGAGGGATGAATTAATATATTTATTACTGATTTTAGTTAGCCAACGAGTTTAATAAATATAATAGTAAATCATCATAAATGGTAAGATTGTATTTATTGCATAAACACATCGTCATCCATTGAAGTTGTACTAGTCAACAAACCTGTTTTCTGTAGCGAGCTAATTTGTATATGTATTACACTAGTGTAATATGAGTTTTATGACACTGTGTTAAAACACTGCGAGCGCCCATTTTATACAATCATATTTACACTGTCCTTAACTTTATAATGTAAACGTTCATTCAATTTGTTGCGTTTACACACCCAGCACATTACATTAGCCCCACGTGACGTAGCGCGACGTTGTTGATTCGTTAAAGTTTGTTTGACGTTATTAAAATACACGATGTTCATCGTCGTTGTCAATAACATCACGCTAGTGACCGGCAACGTCGCTGTTCTATGAATTGCGACAAAATGATATAAGACAATAAGATTCATAATTTTAAAGCCGTATTTGGTTATTTACAGTAAACCATTACTGTTTGTTTACAGATGGTTGGCTTGTTACAACCTTTGCCATTCACCTTGACCTTGACACGTGATTTGCCTACTTATTATACATGTTTCGGTATTATGTGGCTGTGTCTGGAGAAATGACAAATAGTGTGAGCGAGTGAGCGAGGTGAGTGAGTGCCGTGAATTGACGTCCACCTTGGACGTCATCTTGAATTTCAGAGCTTAGCACGACTTCCCAAACTGACACCTAGACCAACAATATTGGCCAGCCATCACTCTATAATCCTAGTCGCTGCCCTACTATTCGTATATACAGTGGAACCTCACTAAACCGGACACCCGGGGAGGTCCCAGGGTGTCCGGTTGAGAGGGGTTTCACTGTAAATCAGGCATTTGATTATTCCGAGCCATAGTTGTGTGCTATGCGATCACTGATCAGACATTATCATCAGAGATACCTGACCAAGAAACATATAAAAATTATGATCACATATGTTTCTTGTTGTCCGGTTTCGAGAGGTTCCAAGATAGCCGTAAATTTAGGGAGGTTTCGTGAAACAGACAGTGGAGTAATCCTCGCTATGCAAGTGGACAACACATAAACAGTTTTCGTCGGATGTCGGTTCCAAAATAGTGTTTAAGCATATTTTTTTTTATTATGTCGGTTGTACTATAGATGTGGATCATACGAACTTAAAGGTACATGCCATCTCAGTAGGCAAAACATGTTCTTTATATCAGATACATGTACATCACCTGAGACATTTTCTGGCAAAGTAAACATTCATTCACCATTACCCCACGTATTGATTGGCATTATTTTACATTTTATATCAGACGAAAATTTCCACACTGATATCAGGGGCGATAACCGTGTTTCCTTAAAATGTTAACGGACATTACTATTTATTCTCTGTATTTATTTTTTGATGTGCAATGTTCATACTGTATAATCTGTCTTAAATATTATTTTTTCAGGTGACTCATTTAAATAGTGTAAATAATTAAAAAAAATAGCATACCTCATTTGCATATGAACATAGCCTGATACCACCGCGAGTCACTATCAGTAACATACATATTACTACAGACCTAGAATATATTATTATTATTCTAGGTCTGTGATATTACTAAATGATTATATCTGTTAAGCGGGCACTCGTAATTTTTAGAACTGGTGGAATAATGACACAACTATACATTTATTTAATTCATATAAAGAAAATTTTGTACCTACTGAGTGGGCATATACCTTTCACATGTCTATGGTCCTTACGTAATATAAATACCTGATGCATTAAATTACCGAAACATAAATTTGTGTTTACCTTAACATGCTATGTAATCGATAACTGTATGGGAAGTTATATTTACTATATTGTAAATGGGTTTTATACAAACACGTGTTATCTTTTTATTCACCTAACCACCAGTCACGTGGTGCATTCAATTATTGCCGGCCACCTATGGAAGAAGGGAGCTTACGGCGTTTGTATCCACACAGTCTGATGTGTGACTACACTGTTCTAGTTTACACCAAACGTGTCGACTTTCTTCGGCCATTGAACACCAATAGATATTGGTTATGTAGGTGACCGTGCTTATACCCATGTTCCACACGGGCCTGGCTCGTAACGGCCCAATGTCCGATTGGTTCGCTACAGGGAGATACAACTAGGAGGCTATGACTGGAGAAATATGGGGCTTATGACATGTGTGGCTGGTCTAGCTCCTGATCTGCTCACTAGCGGACTCGTGTAGACTGTACGGATATTCAGTACAGTTTGTTAGATGTATTACGGCTATTTGTGGAACTGACTGGTGACCAGTGCAGATCCAGACCAGACTGCGCAGATGCGCAGGCTGGTCTGGATATACACTGGTCACAATGATCACAATCCCCATTCCTCCAGTCACAACCACCTATGTGACGCGCCACGTTAGAAAAGGTTTATGGAGTTTTAACTGGGCTATCACGTGATGAGCTACAACACGCACTGAGTCGGATATTCAGATAAAGTGTGAGTAGAACGTCACACATGCAACTCTAACTCATTAGTAAGCAATGCATACAGGCCCTGATTTAGGTAGGTTTACACAGGTCGTCAGTTGTATATTTCATTTCTGGCATGGATTGCCGATCTGGGACTACACTGGTCTCTATATTAATATTACCGTTTTGACATGGCTAGCCGACGGGTCACGTGTGTGTGTTGGTTCGGCATACACGCATAGATATATCACTAGCGAAATAGTTTAAAATTATTCAAAATGGCGAGTGTTGACGGCCCACGACCGACGGACAAACCGACGGAAAATGTGGATACATTTCAGTGTATTCCGTGTAAGCACGCGGGATCCATGAAGACCGCCACCAAGTTCTGTTGCCAATGTGGGGAATATATGTGTACACCCTGTGCTACAATACACACAAGTTTCAGACAGTTGCGAGAACATACGGTTCTTCCAGAAAGCGATTGGCCGCCTTTTGGTCAATCCGGAGTTAGGGTTAAGTTACCGGTGACATTCTGTGACGACCATAAGGAAGAAAACATCGATTGGTTTTGTAAGGAACACGATCTAATGTTTTGCGATACGTGCAAACTTATCAAACACAGAAAATGCAATGTAACGTCCATTTCTGACATGGTGAAATCAAAGACAGACGGACACTCGCTCGCCGACTGCATGCGTACAATGACCGCACTGAAAGGAAGGGTTGGGAACTTAAAGAATGAGTGGGAAAAGAATGTTGAAGATTTTCAGAGTTTAAAAAAGTCGCTTGAAGACGAAGTGTACGCGTTTGAGGCAAAGCTCATTACTAGTGTGAAACGTCTTTCAAATGATATGATTAAAGACATACACAAGGTGGTTGGTGCAGAGGTGGAGGTCAGTGTAGGCCATGTTAAGGTCTGTGATCGGTTAATTCCCCACGTAGAGGCAGAGCTGAGGATTGCTGACGAGGCTAAGGCAGTTGCTGATGACGTCACCAGTGCGATTGTTGCGCATAAATTGATTCATTCTCTTACTTCGCTTGAACCAACGATGTCTGATCTGAAACGGGATATCTATGACGTCTACGTTGAATTCCAGCCGTCGTCTGCACTGACTGATGTCATCCACTTCGTTGACCGGTTCGGTACACTGGACATTGATCGTAAAGTTATGCATGTACAAGTAGTTCAGATATTGTCGGAGTAACAGCTCACTGATGTGCGCAGGCCGAAAATGAAAAAACGAGACTAAAAAGGGCGTGGGGGCATTTGTGCACAGGTGACTGAAAACAATCGTATGTCAATATCGTCTTTAGTTTAATTTATGTTAGAAACTACATCACCAGGCGACTTATTTTGTGGCACCTGTGATATATCAAGGGCGTCATCAGGGGAGGTTCTCCCTTTTTTGGAGCCAGCAGGATTTTATTAAAATAAAATGTTCTAACAGCGAGAAATAAAGATAATAGCTGCTGTATACATACGCACGAAATGTCTTGATTCGTATTTTCCAGAAGTTAACTAATAAACTGAGCACATAACTGCGAAAACTATAGAGAATATTAGTATTTGTAGAGTTTTAGATACAAAGCAAGACAGCCCAAAACGCCTTAGGATAAGTTGGCACAGGGCACTATTTTCTTGGTCGTATTCGTCATTTAGGCGCAGCACGACAATATGGCTACCCCAATAGAAATTTGAGTGACATAATACGCTATCTCAAAGGTGATAGCATATAATAATAAAATAGATAGTCCATGTTACATGAACTTGCATACAAATACATATTTGTTGGAGGAAAACAACAATATATATTTAGGTGGTAAAATTGACCAATACAAGAGCACACTTAGCTTCAAAAATAAAAGAACGGGACGACGATAGTTATGGCTGGCGGGTGGGAGGCATTTCTTCGGACCCTCCCCTTTACAGTATACATGTGGAGGAACACCCCCGGACCAATTTTACTATGCTTCCGACGCCATTGTCTGGTTTGTTTCAGTTTGTTATATTTCATCTGAATACTATTTTGAATGTGTATTTCCAAAGGATTTTAGTACGCGAATGTGAAACCTTTTTCTGCAAATCCATGCCGTTCACTACAGAGTAGTGAAGCTGAAAACGTGTATCTAATAGACCGCAAACTCTGGTCAGTGGTCAGCCAATAATAAAGCGCCGATCTAGACACACGCCTCCACTAAAATATGCCGAATTTAGATTTTAACCTATTACATCCGATTAGTTTTATTATTTCTCACCGAAAATGTACGTTGTTACCACTCAGTTGAACCGTCTCGCCGAGACGGTTCAGCTGAGTGGTAACAACATATACTTATAATGTAACAGAGTGCCCATTCTCTTACAACACTTCTCACATGAAAAAAATAAACGAACACGAAATGTAATAATTTGCTTGGCAATATTCTGTTTTTGTTACTATATAAAGCTATGAAATGTCATTGCTATTGTGCCTCGACATCCGTCATATATACAAAATACATTAATTCATAAATGGATATGATGATGTCAATGATTATTATGAATGCCGTACTTGAATCAATGAGACTTTCTCCCGAATTCCGTTGCCATGGTAATGGCAATCTGCCCATATGACTATGACGTGAGTCGCGCCGTGAACATGTAAACATGTTTGAATAATAAGTTCAAATAATCTGTATGTATTGTATTGATGCCAACATGTATTTAATGACATTACTGTCTCATGTATTGAATGACATGGATAACCCTGCTCGTGCAAAATTATCATTATGTGCTTCATAAAGAAAGTATTTAAAACTTGTATCTAGATGCAGAGTATTCGAATTGTATACCCTCAGCTTTCGATTTCGTATCCCGAGAGTAACAACATATTCGGAATCTACATCCATTATACACCATCTGCCATAACTCTATTTCCGACCGAGGTCGGGGTGGAAACGAAATGGCCTGTGTGTAGACGATTGATAAATTTACTGCTTAAACTGCCAGCAACATATCATCCTGAATACACATATCTATAATAATACTATCTAATAATAATAAATCTAAAATGTTGTCCTCCCAAATATATTAAATCGTAATTACACATAAAACATCTATTTCCAAACCAATGTTTATGTTTTCAGATATTTGAATTAAGGTCACCGTTACATGGTCAGCTAGTCGTTATACTTACACATTTGAATAGTAATTTATCTTGAGTAGCCATTGTGCCATTTCATAATGTTGTATTATATTTACCTATTGTTGTCATAACTATGCGACTGAGTGAATACACGAATAATAATAACATCGAACATCATGGAATGGCCTCCCAAATTCTGCAATAACTGCGCCGTCAGTCAACGCATTTAAAAGTAGGTTATAGAGACTAGTAGGTTAGTGCCGGGAATGGGATAAATATCTGACAAGGCTTAGGAAACGGGATGGGCGAGGCTCTGCCGAGCACATCCCGTTTCCGTGCCGCGCCAGATATTTTTTTTGCCATTCACTGCACTAACCTACTATTCTATTTATCCCGTCAACACATACAAATAGCTTTAAAATGCAATAAAAATAACCCCAGCCACCGCACATATTCATACGCAGTGATTATATCATATTGACAGGATATCAAAAATGTTTCACGGCACCGTGTTTCACGGCACACACGCACTGTGTTAATGGGATAAAAACAAACACAGGTTTATAGGGTATCCATGTAAGTTCAATGCCAGTGTTTATTAGCATGCAGACCTGAAGTCAACATTAAGTTTCCATCAATATGAGAAGAAAACTATTAAACGGGACTAAGAAACTTCTAGTTTATGTGCGACCAGCTTTTGTCAGAGTATTGTTTATTATAATTGTATGTTTACTTGATATCTTTGCGAACACTGCCAACCCAGATCAGACTGCACATGGGCGCAGTTTGATGTCGGTCTTCAGTGATCACGAACATAATAATACCGCTTTTGTCAGAGTATTGTTTATTATAATTGTATGTTTACTTGATATCTTTGCGAACACTGACAACCCAGATCAGACTACACATGGGCGCAGTCTGATGTCGGTCTTCAGTGGTCACGAACTTAATAATACCGCTTTTGTCAGAGTATTATTTAGTAGAAATGTATGTTTACTTGATATCTTTGCGAACACTGACAACCCAGATCAGACTGCACATGGGCGCAGTTTGATGTCGGTCTTCAGTGGTCACGAACATAATAATACCGCTTTTGTCAGAGTATTGTTTAGTAGAATTGTATGTTTACTTGATATCTTTGCGAACACTGACAACCCAGATCAGACTGCACATGGGCGCAGTCTGATGTCGGTCTTCAGTGGTCACGAACATAATAATACCGCTTTTCTCAGAGTATTGTTTATTAGAATTGTATGTTCACGGGATAGCTTTGCGAACATTGATAACCTAGAATAATTTGAAAATATGCATTATAATACTTATGTACAAGGATATATATATATATATATATATATATATATATATATATATATATATATATATATATTAAATATTTCACTTGGTCATTGCTGCAAGGTAAATTCGTATATCACACATCCTATTGTATGTTCACATGACATCTTTGCGAACACCGACAACCTAGATCAGACTGCACATAGGCGCAGTCTGATGTCAGTTTTCGGTAGTAACTAAAATAATTTTACGGTTTTTGTCAGAATATTACTCATTATAATTGTATGTCCACGTGATTGCTTTGCGAACATTGATAACCCAGATCAGACTGCACATAGGCGCTGTCAGATGTCGGTCTTCAGTGGTCGAGAAAATAATAATACCTCTTTTGACAGAGTATTGTTCATTGGACTGTATGTTCACGTAATAGCTTTGCGAACACTGACAACCCAGATCAGACATGTATGCGCAGTATGGTGTCTGTCTTCAGTGGTCGCGAAAATATTAATACTGCTTTTGGCTTATTATTGTTCATTGGAATTGTATGTTCACTTAATAGCTTTGCGAACTCTGACAACCCAGATCGGACTGCACATAAGTGCAGTAAGATGTCGGTCTTCAGTGGTCACGAAAACAATAACACCGCTTTTGGCGTATCATTATTCATAGAATACACGGTAAAAATGGAAGATAATAGTTTATGTGTATGAATAATTTTAACATATGCATTATATTACCATACATCTAGACATGTATATATCTAGAATATGTTCTTGCACAACTGCAATTGTATAACACACTTATTGAATATTATATTACACAGTAATAGCATATGCACATTGCATGATCTTTCAACATCTGAAAGAGACGGCATACATGTGTCGATTCAATACACACAGCATCGCTTACCCGTTCCTTTTAGTGTATATACATGTACCTGCATGTAGTGATCTTACTTTTCGTTTCGCTAAAATCACACGTCATTATGCAGAAACAAGCATGGAAAGGAAGTTATAAACCTATTGTGGGTAACAGAATTTTATAAGCTCACTGAAAAAAATGTTTTACTGCAGAAACGAAAAATATAAGTACGTCACCTGACTTTTCTAGATTGGCAGAAAAATTAGTGTATTGCTGTTTACTCAGCTCATAATCATGGTAACAGAATCGTTATAAAACTCGCATATTCATGGAAACGCCCTGGCATAGTATTTTACATATAGTCTCTTTAAATACTCAGGGACTTCTAGACACTGCTAAGCGTGCAAGATTATTACAATGGCTTTCACAACAGAAATCTGATATTGCATGTTTCAGGAGACACATTTCACGATTTATATATTTAACCAGTTCAATAGTGAATTTATTGATTGGAATACTTTTCACTCATTTGGAGAATCTAACAGTAAAGGATGTTAAATTTTAATAAGAAAAGATATTCAATTCACCGTTATATCAGAACTGTATGACACTAACGGTAGATACATAATATTAAATATAGAAGCACTTGATAACACTTTTACATTATTAAATATATACTCTCCTAATGAAAAGACAACTAGGAATTATTACTTTAAATCGCTAACTAGCATTTTAAGTGATAATGCACAGGGTATTAAAATAGTTGGTGGTGATTTTAACGATACTCTAAATAAAACGGATAGAGTTTTTAAAACGTTACCGTCAAGAAAAATCAAAATGCCTGTTGAGAACCTCAGTAAATTTATTAAATTTCATAATCTTGCTGACGTTTGGAAAAAGTTCCATAATGACAAATCCCAGTTCACCTGGCGTAGAAAGAACAGTATAGAAAAAAGTAGAATAGATTACTGGCTAATTGATGAAAATTTGATACCGCTAATACACTCAACTGACATTAGACCCGCACTCATTCAATGTACCGGCCATATGGCGATTTCTTTAAAACTTAAGATTCCAAATAATAGAGAACCAGGCTTCTGGAAATTAAATACGTCACATTTGACAGATAGTGATTACATTAACACAATAAGTAGTGCTATTGATTCTATACTCTCTTTAGATATAGCCAGTTACAGAACAAAATGGGACATATGCAAATAAGAAATCCGGGAACAGTCAATAAAATTTGCAAAATCAAAATCGCGAGATCGAAATATTAAACTCCATGACCTGGAAAAAAAACTGCAGAAGTTATATTCCATCACACAATCGGATCACACAGATACAATAAAACTACAAATTAATGTACTGGAAAAGGAAATAGAAGAAATGTATAATTTAAAGACATTTGGAGCTCAAATACGTTCTCGAGTACAATTTCTGGAAGAGGGTGAACATAATTCAAAATATTTCCTTAGTCTAGAAAAATCAAGACAGAATAAAAAAGTAATTACCTCCTTGTCAGTTAATAATAAACGAGTCAGCTCAACTGAAGATATATTAAACGAAGAAGCAAAATTCTATGAAACCCTTTACACATCAAGTAATACAGAACTGGATCCACAATTTTATATCGACTCAGTTGATCTAGAAAACAAACTTGACGAGACATCTGCAAACAGCTGCGAAGGAATAATAACAATTGAAGAATGCAAAATCGCAATTAATGAAATGAAACTGAATAAAAGCCCTGGACTTGATGGCTTGCCAGTTGAATTTTATTTAAAATTGTGGAATAAGATTGGATATACAATCGCATCATCATTAAATGAAGTATTTCATAAATGGGAATTGTCTTGTACTGAAAAACAAAGTGTCGTATCATTACTATATAAAAAAGGAAATCCAGAAAATATTGAAAATTGCAGACCAATATCTCTCTTAAATGTTGACTACAAAATAGCTGCAAAGGTTTTATCAAAACGTTTACAAAAAGTAATACCAGATATCATCAGTTTAAATCAACAAGGATATATTAAAAATAGATACATCGGAAATAATATAAGACAAATTCAAGATATAGTTGATTATACAGACATACTAGATTTAGATGCAAGCATATTATTTCTAGACTTCAGGAAAGCATTCGATACAGTAGAATGGGATTTTATGTTCAATGTGCTTAGAAAATTCGGATTTAAAACAACTTTTATACGATGGGTAAATGTGTTATATAGCAATATATCAGCAAGGATCATAAACAACGGCTGGAAATCACAGAGTTTTAATCTATCCCGCGGAGTCAGACAGGGGTGTCCCCTGTCTGCACTTTTGTTCATAATTGAAATTTTAGCTATAAAAGTTAGAAATAATGGCAACATAAATGGTATTTCGGTGAAAACGAACACTGCGAGTAAACAAATAAAAATCACCCAGATAGCTGACGATACAACGCTTTTCTTAACAAATTCAAAAGACGTAGAACATGCCATAAAAACGGTTAATGCATTTGGGAAATTTTCTGGGTTAAAATTAAACAAAGATAAAACGATTGGTCTTTGGGTAGGAAAATATAAACATAAACATGCATAAAACCGTTTTCGATATAGCATTCACAAACACCACTGTTAAAGCTCTAGGTGTACACTTCGGTAACAATACAGAAGAGTGCGAGCTTCTCAATTGGAATGATAAGATAAAACAATGTGAGCAAATGATTACCTCGTGGAGTAAAAGGAAACTAACATTTTACGGTAAAATATTAGTAGTAAAATCGTTACTTTTATCTAAACTGACGTACCTGATACAAAGTATTTTTACACCAAAGTCCATTATCAGTAAACTAAACTCACTTGTTTACAAGTTCTTATGGAATGGCAAAAATAAAATAAAAGTAAACGTTCAATCGTCGTAGGAAAAAAACTTGAGGGCGGCTTAGAAATGACTGACATTGATACTTACGCAAATAATATGAAATTAAAGTGGATCAAATCATTGAAAATTATAGACAATGCCAACTGGAAAATTATACCAGCATTTTTCCTTAACCAATATGGTAAAAACTTTCTTATATTTAACATGAATCTAGACACATTGAACTCTCTTCCGAACGTACATACTAACTAGCATACCCGGATTCTACAAACAACTTATTGAAATATATATCCACCTTCGCATGGCATTGTATACTGAAAAACCGAAGCGCTTCCACGATATTCGAAAGCAAATTATTTGGGGAAACAAATATATTAAACATAAAGGTAAGACTCTAGTTTTTAAACATTGGATAGAAGCAGACTTCATTTTCGTAAATGATATACTTTCTAATACAGGACAAATTGATAATACAAATATACTCTTACGATTGAAAAAGAAACACAACTGGATATCAGAAATCAACTTAATTACACAGTCAATTCCAAGAACTTGGAAGACTACTGTAATGACCACTGATTCAATTAGAACAAACATTAAAACAAGCCTATCTATGAGTCACATAAATAACAAGCCCTTTGAAAACATAACAAACAAAGACATGTATAATATATTATTGAAAGAAAAGGTTGACAAACCATATATTCATAAATTCTGGGAGAATGCCTTTAACAGCAAACTACCATGAAGATAATTTTATTTTGTATTAAACAATATATTAATTGACAACCGCGTCAAACAATTTAAGTACAAAGCTATTCTCAGAATACTAGCAACACATGAGAATCTGTTTATATGGAAAATATCAAATAGTCCAAATTGTAAATACTGTAATGGAAAAGAAACATATGATCACTTTTTCATTACATGTAAATATTTGAATGAATTTTGGACAAATATATCAGATGTTTTCAGCAAAATCGGAATTAGCAAGTCTTTCCAGTCACTAGAATTTCTAATCATAGGATATAAAGTTCAACTTAAAGAATATGAATTTATTAATATCATACTTAGCCAAATAGCATACTGCATTTATAAATCACATTTTATTGATGATAAAATGTTGCAAGGATCGAATATGTTAAAAATGATGTATTACGATTTACTGATTGTCTCAAAAGTCATGGAGAATCGTTCACAAAAATATGATACATTCAATAAGTTCTTAAATAATTTGAAAGAGTTACTGTAATGATCAACACATACCCTGCCGCATACATGTATATATATCCTATAATAATAACTACTAACATTACCATTAACTATGCTAGCTATAAGTATAGGACACTAAATAATATCCGCCTAGCCCAAACAAGCCCGAACAAGCCCGATCGAAGTCTATTGCTGTTCCTCAGATCGGTAATAACATATACTTGTAAATATATTAACTGTTT
Source organism: Conchocele bisecta (assembly GCA_029237695.1). Lineage (NCBI taxonomy): Eukaryota > Metazoa > Mollusca > Bivalvia > Lucinida > Thyasiridae > Conchocele > Conchocele bisecta. Next base: position 23,590,777 of record CM055277.1, read on the forward strand.
TCTATCTGTCAAAACATAGTCACATATCTGATAGAAGTGACTCTTGAGATAATATACACATATTATTAAACAGTCTGATCTGGATCCACACTGTTCATCTTATTATTTTTTTTTTGTAAACATTTATAACCCAATACTATATGTACATATATAACAATACTATTAAATACTATATATACAGTGCAATTCCTCTAAACCGGAAACTCGGAAACATGTTTTTTTTGCTGTTATGTATCTCTGATTACAATGACGTTTCATGACTGCAAAATACTAGAATGTCCCATAAAGCACTAACATGTCTGATTTAAAGTGGAACATCACAAGGTGTCCGAGTTTGGAGAGGTTCCACTGAACGTGTACATTTACAAAATAAATATGTTTGAATGAGCATAAGAATACACATATAAAATACTCAATTTTACTTCGAACAGACAGCTTATATCTGCAGTCTGTCCACAGTTCAATCGGTTATATCTCTGCAAAAACAATAAATCCCGACATCTATTCAACTAAATGTGAAACAATCAGCGTAGACTCCGACCAGAACGCACATTAGTGCGATCAAAATCTGAGTCCACACAGCTTGTCATTATAATATTAACTGCATCAGAATATTTTGCAAATTAATATCGATAGCCTTTTGAATTTGACAATAATTGTATGTATTGTGAGATCCAATAGTGTGAATCCTACCACATCGGACATAACCACGGTCTGATCGGCTCCACACTATAGGTCGCTGACTTTGTTATACATGTTTGTTATTTATAGATACAAAATATATATATAAATAAACTGGTTGTCCACTGACAATTCAAAAAAACAAAACATATCCGGCCTCTACAACCTGTATGAACTGTATCGAGTCAAACAGACATTGTATATGCCCAGCACACTTTGTCCAACATTTTGGACACTTTTTAATATTTTTGGTAGTGCGCGGCTTAAAGTTTATATAAGTTATTAAATACTATACGATCATGGAATTATGCTTAAGAAGTGTTTTGTTAATAAAATAGTGCTTAGTAAAGGTATTTGTGTTTAACTGTTTCCAAGGACTATATCTAGGCTCGAACCCACCACCTATTGGGCCGACTATGCCATATTCATGCATTGGTATTCTGCATGGCGTGGATATTATGAAAGTTGAGGATCAATCGTGTTTCATTTACACTTGAGAATTCACTTACACATCCACAGCGAAACCTCTCTAAACCGGACACCATGGGAGGTCCCCAGCATGTCTGGTTTAGAACGGTTTCATTGTAAATCAGGCATTTGATCATTATGAGCGGGAATACTGGACGAAGGCCGGAAGGCCTCGTCCAGTATTCCCGCGACTTTTCCAAGAATTATGAACATGCATTAAATAAAAGAGCAAGGAACTCATCAAAAATAAGAGCACATGTGTTTTCTTGGTGTCCTGTTAGAGAGGTTCCACTGTACACATATTCACATAATGATCTGGGTTTAAAAGAGACTACTCGCTTGCACAGGTTGTTGAAGATCGGTTCATATTTCGGTGTTTTATAGATTATTTCGGTATCTCTGGTGGTTTGGGTGCATTGTTACCAACATACAATTTACGTCACGTTCCGCGAATTACATGTATACCTGTGAATGCCAATAAATACGTGGGGTAATGGTAAAACATGTCTCAAATGATGTCTCTGATATAAAGAACATTTTGTGCCTACTGAGTGGACATGCACCTTTAATATAATTCCGTCACCTGTGATCTGTGACTATAGTGGAACCTCACTAAACCGGACACCAAGAAAAATATGTGATCTTATTGTTATGGGTTTCTTGGTCATTAAAGGTACATGCCCACTCAGTAGGCACAATATGTTCTTTATATCAGAGACATCATCTGTGACATTTTCTGGCAAAATAAACATTCATTCACCCCACTTATTTATTGGCAGTATTATACATTTTATATCAGGCGTAACTTTCCACACTGATATCAGGGGCGATAACCGTATTTCTTTAAAATGTTAACGGACACTACTATTTATACACTGTATTGAATTTTTGCAATTATCATACTTTATAATCTGTCGAAAATATTATTTTTTAGGTGACACATTTAATTAGAACTGGTGGAATAGTGACACAATTATACACTTATTTAATTTCTATGAAGAACATGTTGTGCCTACTGAGTTGACATGTACCTTTAATCTCATGTGACAATGCCAGTTCATGATCGCATAGCACACACACATGTCTCACAATGGTCATATGCTAGTCAAATAATACGACTCTAACCGCTACGTACGATGTTACTTCCTAAGGTGAAGGGAACGACATAATAAGCGGATTGAAACCTTGCTCTAGTTACATGTCTGATTTACAGCTAAACCTCTCTAAACCGGACACCCTGGGGATCCCCAGGGTGTCCGGTTTAGAGAGGTTTCACTGTATAACGGACGTTATTATCAATAATACGGTCACGGCCATTTATTCAAATTCGTGGTTATCTTTCTTTTACGAACCCAACTCAGGCCCGTAGCCAGGGGGGTCGGAGCGGTCTGACGAACCCCCCCCCCCCCCCCCCCCCCCACCCCCCCCCCCCGCCCAGCCTCGAGGTCCACTTTTTTAGCAAAAAAATAAATAATCGGGTATGGAAGGTCACAGTAAGCCCCTGGGCCTTCGAAACGACCCCCCTTCAAACAGGTCTGGCTACGGGCCTGCAACCTCTGGTCATATGATACATTCAATGATTGCCGACCACCTACGGAAGAAGGAAGCTCACGACGTTTGTTTCCGTGGTTATAGAGTGCGACCGTGCTCATAACCATGTTCCACACGGGCCCATCTCGTAACGGCACAAGGTCCGGTTATGTTCGCTACAGCGAGATATATACGTAATAGTTATAGATCACATATTGAATTTTTAATAAATTAATTTCGAGCAAGCGCTAGCCAGCAAGAAATTAGTTTATTAAAAATTCAATATGTGATCTATAACTTACTTATTGTTTACACTGCCCATTCGCGAAGCTCCGCCCCTAAACGTGATTTCGAATCGCTATGCTAGTATGTGAGTGGCGGTGTGACACATAGTGAGCGTGTGTCTGGGCGGTAATATGCTTTGTGAAATGTGAACTGCTGGCAGCAGCGCGTACCATCAGCTCTAAATATAGCGGCTGAACATTTACTGATTAATTTAATATATATTGGTGAAAGCGTCGCAATAGGCGATTAATTGAGACGAAATGCTGTTCTTTCATTGTTCGAGAAACTAGGGTAAACAATACATGAATATATGGGAAGCTATCTGTAATACGGTCGCAGTACAGGCGATTCATTAAAATACGTACAGTGGCATATTTTATCAACGCAACCTCTGGTGATACAGTCAATGATTGCCGGCCATCTATGTAAGAAGGGAGCTTACGGCGTTTGTATCTCCGCAGTCTGATGTGTGGCTACACTGTTCTAGTTTACACCAATCATGTATCCTTAGTTCGGCCATGGAACATCAATATAGAGTGCGATGGGATTTATACAAATACATGTTATAGAGAATAGTAGGTTAGTGCCGTGAATGGGAAAAATATCTGGCAAGGCTCAGGAAACGGGATGGGCGAGGCTCTGCCGAGCACATCCCGTTTCCGTGCCGCGCCAGATATTTTTTCCCATTCACGGCACTAACCTACTATTCTATTTATCCCGTCAACACCTACAAATGGCTGTACAATGCAAACATTGTATAGACTGGATATCAAAAATGTTTCACGGCACCGTGTTTCACGGCACATACGCACTGAGCTGACGGGATAAATCTTTTTATTAACCTACACTGCTACACTGTTCTAGTTTACATCAATCGACATGATTGGTGTAAACTAGAACAGTGTAGCCACACACCAGACTGTGGGATACAAACGCCGTACTTACTTCGGCCATTGAACATGATACAATCTTGACTTTTGAATCTGTGTACACGAGATTTACGAACCTCGTTAAAGTAATTTTCACCGAGGCCGAAGACGTTTCGAAGGTCCGTAAATCTCAAGGTGCATGATCACGTGGTTATAACAACAACAACAACAACAACAACAACGTAAGTATTATTTGATATTTTCCTTAATATGCAACGGATTTTGATGAAATATGGCGCAGCAAACGCGTCTTCAAGAGCTGCATTTGGTGGTGCATGATAGAGTTCGGCACAGACTTATGTAGTTTTTGCGAAGAATCGATTTCCGTGTCGGTAGACACGGAAATCGATTCTTCAGCAATTTGGGCGAAAATACAGATACCACCAAATGCAGTTTAACAAGATGCGTTTGATGCGTCATATTTCATCAAAATCCGTTACGTAATAAGGACAATATAAAAGAATACGTACTTTGAATCAGATGGATTCGGGAAGTTTCAGTACTTGTTGTTGTTGTTAGTACCACGTGATCATACACCTTGAATCTCGTGTACACCGACTCAAAATACTTAATTTATTATATGCCCCATATTACAGAACGTATATGATATAACAACGCACGATGTGTTTCATGCTTTGGTTGCGTGATCAGTGACACGCACATGCTGCTATATCTGTTATCAGTCTCGGACCAGGTGAATATCACATTTCTAATATCATGGTCAGACTCGTCTCGCGCAACGCAACGAGTCCGAGACTGATATCCAGGTGAATATCATATACGTCCACACATTCTGTCCACTTCGTCATCTTTTCACGTTTAATCGCGAAAATGGCGTCAACGGTCATTATTTTCGATTTACGGAATGGTGCGAGGATTTCCGAGTGATGTCCACAATCGTGTGACCCGAAAATGGACAGTCTTTACTTCACTCAAACAAATACAACCAAACACATTGTGTTTAATGCAGGACCAAACTAGCGTGTTTATTGACAAGTTACCGAACAGTCGGGTCACATGTAGTATACACTGTAGACATGATACATTACAGTACAAAACGCTGTTTACACTGCGATCTGACGCGCGTAGGAACAAACAAACATATTTTTTAGTAAAAACTCTGGCAACCTGTCCCGAAAGTCAATGCCAGTTCGCCTGAATGCCGGGCCTCATTCGTGTAAATTCATGTTGTTCTGTAGAACATAACACCGTGTAATACGTGGTAGTATATCAGACTTAAACAAATATTGCTCAAAAGCAGCCAATTTTCTTTACGAATTGAGAACATTTATCTATGTCTAGCATATACATATACACACATATACATATATACACACGTACATGTATATACTGATACACGAATACATATATATAAACGATTTGCTTATAAAAAACGACTTGTCAGCATACATATATGTACATATACCTGTTCACTATTCAGCCAATACACACCACGTATTGCCCGTGCATGACAACTAAATACACCTCGCATACAAAGTTCCACTCCGCGAAGACAAATATTTCACGCTATACTAGCGAAACGCATGAAATTAATACTCTCGTTGGTTAAAATTGTCAGTCATATAATAAAATTAGATATTCGTTATAGAATATGACCGTGCTTATACCCATGTTCTTGACGGGCCTGGCTCGTAACGGCCCAAGGTCCGATTAGTTCGCTACAGGGAGACATAGCTAAGGGCTGTGACTGGAGAAATGGGGCTTATGACACGTGTGGCTGATCTAGCTCCTGAATGCTCACTAGCGCACTCGTGTAGACTGTACGGATCTTCAGTACAGTTTGTTTTATGTATAACGGCTATTTGTGGGACTGTCGGGCGACCAGTGCAGACCCTCATCAGACTGCACAGATGTGAGTCGTGAGATATTGTCGTAAGAAATAGAAAATTGAATAACTTGAAAACTATCACGGTTGTCATGACGATACTTGGAGAATCGATCAAATGTGCACGAGCGTAATGTTAATCGATCCTCAATATATCATCATCAAATATTAAATATTTGTTTAGTTATACATTTTTATTAATTTTCCATTCAAATATCTCAAGACACAATACAGTTAGGTGCATACGAGCGGAGGTCCGATGTATTGTGATCACTACTACTTGTAGTCCATACAAAGTATTTTGCTTTTCATACATTCAGTAAAGAAAGTTTACTATATCATTGTTAATAAGATAAATAGGTCTGAATTGGCATGGAAACATCAGCGAATAAAGCTTGTTGCGAACGGTAACTTGCAATCTACTCGTGGACGGTATGGGAGCAAATTGCAAGAGTTACCGCTCGCAAATATATCTGGGCCAGCACGTGGAAACAATATTGTTTCTTATCACTGTATTTTGTTGATATCGACATAAATCCATAAATATATATGAAGTTGAATTTGAGATATTATTCTGTGAATACAATGTACTGTGAAACTTGTTGGAAAAACCATTATATTTTTGTTTGAAATCAATATCGGCCGTCTGGCGTGACAATATATGAGAAACATAACATTTTTTTATGGACTAATATTTACATTTCAGAGACCCTGTCAAGATTTTTGAGATCTTCAGAAGTCGCGGACCTTCCGAGATGTTGGCTGCTGACAGTCCATTTTACCTGACAGCAGTACCAAAACAACGATTGAAAGGCACAGCAAATGAGCCATGGTATGACATTTATTATGTGAAATAATGCACTATGATTTGTTTCCATTTTGATTTAAATGTTATTTAAACATTTAAACATCATATGACACTGAAAATCATTACGGACAAGGCTGAAGATCAAATGAAGTTTTATAGAAAGTGACATTAATATTTAGTTAGAAAAGTAAAATAGTTATAACTAGAGCAGCTGAAGCTGCATCAACGGTTTGAGGCTTGATGTACTGACAAACGTACACTGGCAAAGTGATTAGAAGACATTGCCAATGACGAAAACATATGAAACTCAAAAATAATTGATGCAATTCCAATGAAATTGAAAAAATAAAGTTTTGTATTTTCAGAATCGCTTGACTATCCTAAGCATTTTTCATTATATAACGTTCTACGAAATGTGTACCGTTAACCCCCTAGTCTGACATTGAAGTTGAGACGATTCTAAAGCACTCACAGCATGTCAGTTCGTATATAAAACCAGTGTCTGATACAGCCCACCATACCTGTCTGGCCTCCACCTCGAAGTTTGTCAGCTGTACACACTGTTCGAGGCGGCTAAGTTTTTATATGCTCGTTCTCAAACTTCAAATGCATGTAGCTCGCGCATTTGAGCAGATAGCTAAAAACTACCAGCGAAACGGAGATAGAGAATTTTATTGGCTTTTTAATGCAAAAAAAATATTTGAAATCGGTTAGATAATAAAAAAGTTATGACCATTTCAAATTTGAAAAATTGAGAAAAAAAACGTCCAAATTTGAAAGACAATAGAATCAGAACTATTCAAGCCATTGCTCTGAAAAATATCATCTTCTGTGCGGATGAATGTCCCGCGTGACGCTGTCAAAAAATTATGTTGCTGAGATTACTGTACAAATTGGAAACTGTTTTCAAAGACCACCCGTTAAAATAAAATAAAAATCTGAAATTGTTGATTTTTTTCATTTTTCTCAATTTCACATGTCTATAGCTCTCTCATTTGAGCAGATAGCCAAACATTGTCAGCGAAGCGAAGATAGAGAATTCTCGCAGCTTTACAATTTTTGAAATCGGTTGGAAAATAAGGAAGTTATAGGGAATTATATGATATATGACGTCACTTCCGGTTTCGTAAAAAGTGACGTCATGAGAATTCTGAAAATTGCGTTATTCTCGTCTCACTGTTGATGCGAATCGGTATACAAAATTTGAAGTCGATCCGACCAGCGGTTTGGGCTGTAGTCTCGACGGCTGAATAAAAAGAAAAAAAAGAAAAAGAAAAAGAAAAAATAACCCAACGAAAACAAAAGGTTTGAGGAATCAAATTCCTCAAACCTAAATATGACAATTTTTGGATAATTAGGTTTGAGGCGGCTTTCAGCTACGCCGAAAACCTATTGTATTCGTTGGTTTTTTTTTTTTTGTTTTTTTTATTCAGCCGTTCAGTCTACAGCCCAAACCGCTGGTCGGATCGACTTCAAATTTTGCATGCCGATTCGGATCAAGTGTGCGCAGAGACTCAGAGATTTTCAGAAATATCTTAATGCCACTTTCCACGAAACCGGAAGTGACGTCATATTTTCTATAACTTTCTATCACTTCCTTATTTTCCAACCGATTTCAAAAAGTCTTTTTGCATTAGAAAGCTGACAAAATTCTCTAACTCGGCTTCGCTGACAGTTCTCGGCTATCTGGTCAACTAAGAGAGCTATAGGCATTTGAAGTTGAAAAATGTACATACTTTTCAACGATTTTGCCGAATTTTTGCCGAATTTCGGCTGATAACGGGTGGTCTTTACAAACGTTTTCCAATTTGTACAGTAATGTCCAGCAACATAATTTCTTGCCAGTGTGATAGGGAGTGTCAGGCGCCATAAAAGATGATAATTTTCAGAGCTCTATCTTGACTACTTCCGGTTCTATTGGATGTCAAAGATGAACGTCTTTTTTTTCAAGTTTTCAAAATAGAGCAAACGGATGTGACGTCAGCTTCGTTATTTATCAATAGATTTCAAAATTTCTTACTGCGGTCGATATTTCAGTCCTTTAGCTAAAACTTTCCCGCTTTGTGCTTGGCCTATGGTGAAAAACAAACGAAAACTTCACTGGCGGAATATTGCACATATTTAATTTCCGTTTTATTAGGTGTATTTACAAATGGCGTAAACTGCAATGTAAGGGCGATAACTATCGAAAAATAATCATCCGCTGACTTACGGGCTCCCTCCATCTACACCAAACCGCTGATCGGATCGACTTCAAATTGTGCATGCCGATTCGGATCAAGTGTGAGCAGAGACTCAGAGATTTTCAGATATATTTTAATGCTACTTTCCACGAAAACGGAAGTGACGTCATACTTCCTATAACTTCCTTATTTTCCAACCGATTTCAAGAATTCTTTTTGCATTGGAAAGCTAACAAAATTCTCTATCTCAAATTCACTGACAGTTTTCGGCTATCTGCTCAAATAAAAGAGCTATATGCATTTGAAGTTGAAAATGTACATACTTTTCAACGATTTTGCCGAATTTCGGCTGATAACGGGTGGTCTTTACAAACGTTTTCCAATTTGTACAGTACTGTCAGCAACATAATTTCTTGCCAGAGTGATAGGCGAGTGTCAGTCGCATGAAATATGATAATTTTCAGAGCTATACTTGACTACTTACGGCTCTATTCGATGTCAAAGATGAACGTATTTTTTCAAGTTTTCAAAATAGAGCAAACGGATGTGACGTCAGCTTCGTTATTTATCATTCGATTTCAATTGTTTTTGCTGTAGTCGATATTTCAGTCCTTTAGCTAAAACTTTGGCTGAGGATCGAACCCAGTATCCCTCGCTCCGAGTCCATCGCTCTACCTCTAAGCTAACCGGCCCTACATCGGTGTGATGATGCGAACACAATAATGTTGGACTGTTCATTCTAAGACTTCAGAAATTCTTTTTGCAACCGATAGATTACACCTTGGGCTAAAGCTTAGTTACACATGAAATCAATGTTTGAGGCTCAAACCGTTGATGCAGCTCATGCTGCTCTAGTTATTATAATTATTATAATTGGTGAAAAATGAGATGTAATTCAGTGTGTTTGAATTGTGATCTTAAAATGATTCTACAGCCTGGTCGATATGCAAAGTTCTCAAAAGTATTTCTTACACATTTTATCCCAAATATTTATTTTCAGGTATTACCCACGGCCCATGGGAGAGGCTACACTTGGCAGTCTGATGAAGAATGCTGTAGAGCAAGCTGGAATCTCGTCACGGTTGACAAATCACAGTATTAGAAAGTCAACAGTCACCACTTTATCGAAAGCAGGAGTTCCCGGGAAATTACGGGAAATACAAATATACAATCCATCACACACTATGACGCCGAACTGTCTATCGGAGAACATCGTCAGATATCAAATATATTACAGTCTGGTCAGAATATCGCCCCACCGAGCACAGTACAACTGGGTGAATTAATCGCCCCACCGAGCACGGCCACTGTATCTGTCCCTAGTAGTGTGAATGTTCTGCCGCTACAGGAGATCGAAAATGTCACCTCGTCAGCGAACACTTTCTCTGCCCAAAATCAATTTCCTTCAACATTCTTGTCTGGCAATACATTCCACGGTTGTACATTCCATTTCGGAAACTTTGGAGCTGTACCAAATCACATCTGACATTTAAATGTGATAAATTTCAATAACATTTAGTTGTACGAAAATCACCTTATTGTATGCTAGTTGCGAACAGTAACTCTTGCAATCTACTGCCGTACCGTCCGACCTAGTCCGAGTTACAATTCCAAAACATAGGCTTCCTTTGCAGAATAGCGAATCAGATTTTATTCAAACTTTATCAGCTAATTATTATGCAGCCTATGAGTGGAATCGCTACTCGCTACGGATGGTGGAATGCAAGTTACTGTTCGCAACTAATTGTAGGGATCTGTATTGTACTGAATATCATGTAATTGGTGTAAAACACACGTAGAAATGAGATATGGAGGTGATGGTGTTTTTTGAGGGATAGTAAGCAGATTTTCAAGGCAAACACAAAATATTGTCTTTATCATTTATTGATGAATTTTGTTCATTTTTGCTTTGTTGGCCAATGGAATTGAAAATGTTGCCGTGAAGTTTACTACCGTAGTACCGATACATGCAATAATTAAATATTGTGTATTATGTTGTGTTTTTGTCTTCAGAACAAAATTAAATTCAGCAGTTGTTGAACGTGTCGAAATTATTGACAGTCGATCCGATGGATGTGGCCTCGTGC
>CM055277.1:23602093-23661066 GCA_029237695.1 Conchocele bisecta
GGTAAGATTACAACAAATGAGTTGCAATCTTTTCAGCATTTCTGCTTATCATGATTATTCTGTGGTCTCTTCGATATTGCACCCCACCCTACATCACATCGATACAAGAGATACAACGTATTAAACTGGTTGGTATTAAACTGGTTGGTATAGGAATCAACTGTAATGCGGCAGGGACTAGACTGGTCCGATTATATTCGCTATATATTAACTACGCGAAGAAAGTGCATAATATATACCAAGCAGTCGCAACAAAAGTTATTTGACCAATTATAAAATTAACACATTATTTTGAAAAAAAAGGGTGCAGTCGAGAATTGATTAATAACTACGCTGGCCAACATATCGGTATGTAACAAATACATGTAACACACGGCGTTATCCGCCCTAAATAAGTTATTGGCAATTAATTGCATAAGTCGACATGTGAAAACGGACAATGGCAAACGGGGAATAAGGGCGAAACGACCCGGGTGCGAACGGGATTCAGGGCGAAACGACCCGGGACCGTCGTGTGATAGTGGAAGAATGTGAGCACAAGATTGTCTACCTTTTCAACTGTTTAATAAATCAGCAGACAATATCAACCATGCACATTCCTTAACATTTTTATAAATATGTCGTGTAAACATTTGCCATCAGCACTGCATCTCCGGGAGTTACATGGTCAACGTGCTGTGCGTGGCTTCGCTGAAAGAATGCAGCTGAAAGGAGACTTAGAGGAACTGCTCGACGAAGAATGGATGTTTGACAGTGACTGTATGGTGACTCTATCTATTGAACTTTTCAAGTTCGTCAACACAGCGTCAGATTATGAAATTAAAACCACATCCAATCATCTTGAGAATACGCTCGTATATAATGTGTTTGGAGACGTTTTCAGTATTCGTGAAAACGTTACACAGAGTAATCAACAGTCCCTACACCAAGGTGCTGGAGTTCATGGCTACTGAAATCATTGATAATCATTTCTAAAATGCATGGAGGTATTTAGGTTGATAAAACAAATACAAATTAATTGTTAACAACTCTTTGTTTTACATCATTTGCCACCACTGTAAATACCCAGACAATACCCCTGATGATCACCAGAAGTTGTGAAATTTTTATTTCAATATATGCTTATTTTTCTCCCCCTTTTTTACATTTTTTGGCAGAATCTTTTTTATTTTGTCTTTGTATCCGTTTTTGTTCTGCCACTGCAGCCTTTAGTTCTTTGTCCTTTTTGGCCTGCATTTGTGCCATGAAAGCCTCATCGGAGGAAATTACGAAATACTGCTGTTGTTTGTTTTTTTTTGCAGTGAACTTTTGTTTGGGGATGTTCAGTAAGTCATTCTTCTTTGTAGTTGCAGGTTTTTTTCGCAGTTGTGGGGCTGCTGGCGTAACCTTTTCAAAATAGTGTTTCCATATTGGGTACGTGGAATCAGACACCTCGTTACCAACGAAATATGCTGTTTTGTATTTTGTCAGCATTTCGTCAGTCAATGCCGACTCCATGACACGTAATGCTGTTTCGTCCGGACAACGTGTCTGTTCCGTCTCCAGCGCTACATCTGAAGGAAATGTGAAACAACGAATTTAGTGTTGCACGTATATTGGTACATTGATATTGGTATAATATAGGTACAACTATATACCTGTAGGTGTGAAAGTGCTTAGTTTATTTATTCATTATGTATCTTGAATGAATAATATATAGTTATAATCGGATAAATTATAGCTGAGGAACATGTTTTTTTTTGCATTTGTTTGAGTTTGTGTATATATATATAAATATGCGTACTAATCGGTGGTTTTAGTACTTGTGTGTCAGTGTTATATAACAATGACGCGACTGAACAATGACACACATGTCAATATTCTATAATAGATATATATTGACACATGTGCAATATTACCAGTGGGTCAGTATTCTATCTGACAACGACATGTACTATTGGTAGGTACCGGATTGGACATCTATGTATTTCAGGTTCCCAGTCTGATCGAACTGTAGCGGTAGATCAAGCGCTCCCGCCGCATTGTTGGGAGGGATTTCCATTGGAAAGATGGACTGCTCCGTTTCTGTGGATAAAGATACACAGTTATAATTATGTATTGTAATAATAACAATTTCACCATCAGTGTTCATATCCCCCCCCATGTATTTATGAGTAGAGTCGAGTTTATTTCTCTCAGTTTATAAGCAGACGATGATTCAAAATGGTAATACGGCTACTTTACCTATTGTCACTGTCATTGGCTCGGTGATATCTGTATCAGGGTAGGACAAGTGATAGCCCGACTCAGTGGTGACGTGACTAGGGCTGGGTAGGCCAGGTGAAGTGACGTAATCGGGACTGGCTTCCTGTAACTCCGGCACAGAACTTGACGGGAGGACAGTGTAGTGGGAGTGGTCTGTAATGCAAATGGCAAATGGCCCATTGCACATAGTAACAAATCGTGACAGCAATAATAGACGCTAAACTTTTGAACACTTTAGATTTTATAACCTACACCTTTATATATAATAACGCTTTAAGTGGTTTACATTTAAAGCGGGTTACAATCCGGTACTTTTGGTCCCGTCAATTGAATCGTGCTTTTAACTTGTCCTTTTACCAATTGCGACCTCGTGTGAAAGCACACTAAAATTTGCTCTATTATATTTTGGTGTAATTTACAATTAGATACTGTACTAATGTGTCCTGAAGAAAAAATGATTTTCAATGTATTTAATACTAGTCATATCAGTGTAATAAATAGAGGATATTTCATATGTTTGCAATGAATATGACATATATAATACATGTAGTTCATCGAGTAGTGTGAAATGTCCATAATTCATTTGGACATTTCACACCATTCGATGAACATATGTCATATTCGTTGCAAACATATGAATATTCTATTTATTATCTGCCGCTCCATGGAAATTAGCAGTTTTTTTAGACTGTATACGGTAATGAATGTGTATTTGCAGCATATGTGCGCTGCATGTTGTCCCGAACATAGATTTTATGAATATATAGCGGAAGTAGTCGTATTTTCACCGGAAGCTGTTTATTTCATCGATGAGAGCATATGACTTATTTACATCATATAACTATGTATTTCATGGGTATGTATATAATAAATACCTGTCGTCGCTGTAGCGGCTGTCTGATCAATATTTGTACCAGTGTAGAATGGTGTGTAGCATGATTCGGATACGTCCGGCGAAGTAGCGTAACTGGCACTGGGTAACACCGGCGCTTCATGTAGTTCATGCGTAGTGCAGTAGTGCGTACCTGAATTGTCTGTGGTGGAATTCGAGACTGTACTTATCAACTCTCAGTGAAGTGAGTTTTAAGTTCGTTTTCTGGGCCGTTACATTCAGGAACCATCATGAAAACTAATGTAGAAATAACTTCACACTTTTAACAAGTGCAAACCAGTTATATGACAAAAGACACGCAGAAAATCTAGCTAAATCTGCGCAAATAATCGCGTTTAGTTGTATTACAAATATTTTCCTACAGTCTGATACAATCTGATATAACAGCACTATATACGGATAGTAAACTATGCGAGACTAAACAAATCGAACGTGGATAGACTTTACATCTGTATATGATTGTATAAAACAATGAATTTCATGAAGCATTAACTTGCCAACTTCAAATTAAAACCGATGTTTAAATTGTAGCTGTTACTTCGTCATGATGTTAGTATAATACATACCTATGATTACTTCAACAACTGGATCAGGTACTGTGATCTCCATATCTGAAATATCGAATATGCACATTAAGGAAACACAAGCTCGGGAAAATACAGAGTATATTTATGATCAGGAATCAATAATATAAATACACTTTTAAATACAGAGACCACACTATTATATTCGTACACTGAGGATATTGTTATATAAAATGCAGCAGTCGTATCAGCAACGAAGTGACCTTCCTGTGGGTGTATATCTTAAAGTTCAGTACGAATTCCATACATTTCCAAATATGTTCAGCGAGGAGCGCACGGCAGTTTCTCGACACCATATTGTATATATACCTATGCATTTAAGATTTCAATAATAAGATCGTAAATACATTTTATAGTACTTACATTATTACTAAGAAAGGTTTGGTTCATGCTCGTGAAAATTAAAATAAATACCTCGGTTCGTAGCTGTGGAAGTGGACACGGGCAGGGAAGATTCGTTGACAGCCGGCACACTCCCTGCTCCAGAGGTGTTGTTGTCATAATCTGCATCATACAGCTCTGCCGGTTCGTAGGCTTCCTGTGGGATCGCACCTGCGTTATCGTGACATTAACAATTAATAAATTCTGCCGCTTACATCTTGCTTAAACTGATAATATAAACAAGAGGGCCATGATGGCCCTAACTCGCTCACCTGACTCCATGAACACCAGAGGAGAATGTGACATTGAGTTCATGTGTTTGTTTGTTTGTTTATTGGTGTTTAACGGCCTATCAACAGCTAAGGTCATGTAAGGCCGGGCAAACAGGTTCGATCCCGTTTTAACCTGCTAAATCAGAACGGAATATTTACATCGAGATACAACATATTCAGCCCTGAAATTAGAATAACCTGACCTGGTGCCAGGTCCATACCGCACCAAAGTCACTTGGCCCCTTCCCCTATTTAAAAGTAATACCGGTAGGATTACTCTTATAAGGGGTATAACCAGATTCAACTGTCACATACAAAATGCCAAAGACGTATGTGAGGGCCAAACCAGGTCTCCAGTCGGAATTCCGGTAAGGATGAACCCCGATCATTAAATTACCCATCACATGCTCCCACCTGCCACCCACTTGAGTTCATGTGTTTAAAAAAAAATTGTGCTATTTTTAGACGGCGGCCATCTTGGATTAGCGATGACCTCCGTTTTAACAACTGAAAAGGCTTCACCCATGGACCACAACTGTGAAGTTTGGCCACCATGGGCCAAGCGGTTTGTGTGAAGAAGAATTTTGAAATCTCTAATAAAAGAACCTTTTGACCTTTTGGCGGCCATCTTGGATGACATGACCATCCAATTTCAACAAAAAATGTACCAGAGTGATAGCCTCTCTGATACCTTCAATTTGATATATGACATGACCATATTCGGTCAAAAATAAAATTTGACCCCAATTTGACACCACGGGTCAGGCCCATTTTTGACCCTGGGGTCACCATTTTAACAACTTTGAAAGAGCATTGTACATCGATCATTCCTACCAAGTTTCGTCGAAATCTGGCTGGCGGTTCATGAGATGAAGATTTTTTAAGAATTTGTGCTATTTTTAGACGGCGGCCATCTTGGATTAGCGACGACCTCCGTTTTAACAAATCTGAAAAGGCTTCACACACGGACCATAATTGTGAAGTTTGGCCACCATGGGCCAAGCGGTTAGTGTGAAGAAGAATTTTGAAATCTGTAATAAAAGAACGACCTTTTGACCTTTCGGCGGCCATCATGGATGACATGACCATCCAATTTCGACAAAAAAATGTACCAGAGTGATCGCCTCTTTGACACCTTCAATTTGATATAGACATGACCATATTCGGTCAAAAATAAAATTGACCCAAATTTGACCCCACGGGCCACGCCCATTTTTGACCCCGGAGTCACCATTTTAACAACTTTGAAAGAGCATTGAACATCGATCATTCTAAACTGGTTTCGTCAAAATCCGGCTAGCGGTTCATGAGAAGAAGATTTATTAGGAATTTATGCCATTTTTAGATGGCGGCCATCTTGGATTAGCGATGACCTCCATTTTAACAAATCTGAAAAGGCTTCACCCATGGACTATAACTGTGAAGTTTGGCCACCATGGGCCAAGTGGTTCATGTGAAGAAGAATTTTGAAATCTATAATACAAGAAGGACCTTTTGACCTTTCGGCGGCCATCTTGGATGACATAACCATCCAATTTCGACAAAAAATGCACCAGAGTGATCGCCTCGTTGATACCTTCGATTTGATATATAACATGACCATATTCGGTCAAAAATAAAATTTGACCCCAATTTGACACCACGGGTCAGGCCCATTTTTGACCCTGGGGTCACCATTTTAACAACTTTGAAAGAGCATTGTACATCGATCATTCCTACCAAGTTTCGTCGAAATCTGGCTGGCGGTTCATGAGATGAAGATTTTTTAAGAATTTGTGCTATTTTTAGACGGCGGCCATCTTGGATTAGCGACGACCTCCGTTTTAACAAATCTGAAAAGGCTTCACACACGGACCATTGAATGTGAATTTGGCCACCATGGGCCAAGCGGTTAGTGTGAAGAAGAATTTTGAAATCTGTAATAAAAGAACGACCTTTTGACCTTTCGGCGGCCATCATGGATGACATGACCATCCAATTTCGACAAAAAAATGTACCAGAGTGATCGCCTCTTTGACACCTTCAATTTGATATAGACATGACCATATTCGGTCAAAAATAAAATTGACCCAAATTTGACCCCACGGGCCACGCCCATTTTTGACCCCGGAGTCACCATTTTAACAACTTTGAAAGAGCATTGAACATCGATCATTCTAAACTGGTTTCGTCAAAATCCGGCTAGCGGTTCATGAGAAGAAGATTTATTAGGAATTTATGCCATTTTTAGATGGCGGCCATCTTGGATTAGCGATGACCTCCATTTTAACAAATCTGAAAAGGCTTCACCCATGGACTATAACTGTGAAGTTTGGCCACCATGGGCCAAGTGGTTCATGTGAAGAAGAATTTTGAAATCTATAATACAAGAAGGACCTTTTGACCTTTCGGCGGCCATCTTGGATGACATAACCATCCAATTTCGACAAAAAATGCACCAGAGTGATCGCCTCGTTGATACCTTCGATTTGATATATAACATGACCATATTCGGTCAAAAATAAAATTTGACCCCAATTTGACCCCATCGGCCACACCCATTTTTGACCCTGGGGTCACCATTTTAACAACTTTGAAAGAGCATTGTACATCGATCATTCCTACCAAGTTTTGTCGCAATCCAGTTGGCGGTTCTTGAGAAGAAGATTTTTGAAGAATTTGTGCTATTTTTAGACGGCGGCCATCTTGGATTACGTAATGACATCATTTTAACAATTTTGCAATCCCCCTACCTAAGGACCATGACCATGAAGTTTGGTGACTATAGGCCCAATGGTTACCGAGGAGAAGACGTTTGATAATGTTCACGGACGGACGGACGGACGACGGACACATTGCGGTAACAATAGCTCACATGAGCTTCGCTCAGGTGAGCTAAAAAGTGTACAGTGGTTTACTTGAAGTTGTATGATAATACTTAGACCGCTCGGATGTTTCTATTTTTACCATTAAATGTATGATTTCTATCCCGTCGTGTTCAACAAGATAGCAAAATCTGATGTGTATGTACCAATATCGGTGAAATTAGAAACTACCCAGACGTCATATCGTCATATCGTCATATATCTTCGATTTAAACCACTTTACGCAGGGACATAATGAAAATTAAGACATTTTTATTTGTTATATTATTTTTTTTATTTCAAATCCTAAAATGCCCCTTTAAGTTATTAAGTCTCCTTTTTTACAGCCAATCAGTGGTCGGCGACCTAGTGACGTAGTAGTATTGAATTTATTGTGGTAATTTGAAAAGATTGATAGGTTATCAGCTCGCCTCGATGACCTAACACTGTACCACATAGTTTGTTACTCTGATGTTACAATATGGTCCATGACAGGGGCGGATCTGGAGGGGGGGGGGGGTCCGGGTTGCAACCCCCACCCTCACCCCTTCAGCCACGGAGTTTACATAGATCGCAGTTTACCACCAGTTGGAGCCTGAATTTAAATGCCGTAAAACACAGGAAAGTGGATTTCTAGACATCTAGATTTCAAAATTTGTCCGGGGGGGGCATGCCCCATACCCCCCTAGCATACTTTCTTCACTCAGTCAAGCTAGAACATAGGACAACAACACTCCCTCCTCCCGTTCCCCAAATGCTAGATCTGCCCCTGCATGAATCAAATAATAACCTGGGTTATACGGACAAATTCCCGTCGCCAAGAACCCAGACTTGATGTTGCTTGGCGTAACGCTGCTGTTCCATGCGCCATTGAACAATCTGAGAAACTGAATGTCCGGCGGTAACTCCAGTTGTAGACGTAAATTCGTGCAACATCGATTCCCATTTGGATTTCAGTGACTTGAAGACTGACCTGTCAACATGAGGAGTAAACTAAGTACATTCAGTTGGAGCGTGCATATATAGCCAGTGCGGCCGTATCAGGGGTTTTGGAGAACACGAAAATAGTGCCTGTTTTATGAAACATAAACAAATATTTGTTTGGAATATTGGCCATTATGTTTAGGGAATACAGTAATATTGAATATTATATGGAACTATCGAACATAGTTCCTTAAAATTCCGCCCTAACATGTATTTTATTATATACGAGGGTCATATGAAACCAGGTGAAGTTGTCCAAAAATTATACTAATTTAAAAGTTTGGTGTGATAATTCATTTAATTTAAATCAAACTGGACTTCTCGCTTTTCTTAGACATCAAACACGTTTCTGAATGAAACATTGGTCACGAAATTTAAGCTGAGCTAGTATGTACCTGTCAAAGGGCTGGGTAAAGTGGCTTGTATGACTCGGAAGCTCCACGAGAATAATATTTTCTCGCCTGGCGTCCTCTACGATCTCCACGTGGTGGTGTGACTCGTGCCCATCCATGATCAGGATTTGCGGCCTCTCTGTGCCGATATTTTTCACAAACGTTTCATTAAACCACAATTGACAAATACCATTTTTAGTCCAACCGCTGTCGGAGACACTAACGTTCGTGCCTATAGGTGCATTTTGTAGGTCATAACTTTGCAAACATCTTTTCGTTTTGCCAGGTATGATAACATGCGGCGGTAGGGCGGTGCCAGCTGCGTTGCCGCAAGCAATCACAGTAATCAACTCGCGTGACTGCGATGTTTTTGTATGGACGACCCTGGAGCCACGTTTAGCTATAACCTTTGGGCATTTGGACGTCATGGAGAGTCCAGTTTCATCCATATTCCAAATGAATTGTGGTTTGTTCAACAGGTCATCCTTCACTAGGGCGCCCTTCA
This sequence comes from Conchocele bisecta, assembly GCA_029237695.1. NCBI lineage: Eukaryota > Metazoa > Mollusca > Bivalvia > Lucinida > Thyasiridae > Conchocele > Conchocele bisecta. The sequence goes on from CM055277.1 coordinate 23,611,191, forward strand.
GCGCAGCAAAGTAGTTTGCTATTCTTAATGGCCGCATGGCCATGTGCCGCCCGGACGCCGTTGCTTCAGGGGATCTTAGTGAAAAGTCTGGGTGTCTTTCCTTAAGACCTCTCCACCATTTTTCAGTGACCACATCATTTTTAAAGGGCATCCCTTCAGATTTCGCAAATTGGGCTGCAAATCACAAAAATGCAGGCTTCGCAAATCCAATGCCTAAGTTGGCCCTTTTAATGGCATAATCAAGCAATTCCCGTTCTTTTATTTTTGGAATTAATGGCCGTCTCCCCCACTTCGCACCTGGCGTGATATGACCAGAAACACGGTCATGAAGTGTTGTAACAGGGATACCATATTTCCTGGCCGCCGCATGCAACCTCAACATTGCATGCTTCACCTCAACAGTGGCACTGCTGACTGCATCCTCGCTATACGGTCTCATCTAAAAAATGAAATATCAATTGACCAGCTTAGCTTAGATCAGTATGTATGTGTGTGTGTGTGTGTGTGCGTGCGTGCGTGCGTGCGTGCGTGCGTGCGTGCGTGTGTGTGTGTGTGTGTGTGTGTGTGTGTGTGGTGTGCGTGTGTTTGTGTGTGTGTGTGTGTGTGTGTGTGTGTGTGTGTGCGTGTGTGTGTGTGTGTGCGTGTGTGTGTGTTGTGTGTGTGTGTGTGTGTGTGTGTGTGTGTGTTGTGTGTGTGTGTGTATGTGTGTGTGGTGTGTGTTGTGTGTGTGTGTGTGTGGGGGGGGGTGTGTGGGTGTGGGTGTGTGTGGTGTGTGCGTGGTGTGCGTGTGGTGTGGTGTGTGTGTGTGTGTTTAAAGCAATGTATGCACGTTAAGGTGAAGTCATAAACACAGAAATAAATGTTTGCTATTGATACACATAAGCATATTCTATAAACAAAAATAAAGTTATAATACCATATTTTCGAGGTGTTTTCTTAAGGTCTTGCCACGCTTAAGACTACTCGTCAATTTAAACGTTTAAGATTATACATAAAAAAGTGCATGAAATCTAACAACCATCTCTAGCCTAATGGGTAGAGCATTCGCTAAGCGTTTTAAAGGTCACATACTTTCTTTTACCACTTTTTAGTGGTAAATCATGATCCTACCTATATAAAATGTACATACTGGTCGAAACATGTAAATTATTGCATTTTTTATTTATTCATTTGGCGATAAAAATTGCATACATTGCTTGAATGTTATTTTAGCAGTACATCATGGTCCTGCACATACTGCCCTATTTATTTATATTATATGCACTTAGCATACCAACTTACTGTAAATACGAGGTAGCCTTTGTCATGCTTACTGTTCCCTTTTCCGGAATGTACCATTGTACGGCATAATTTGCCCTTAGGTCGAACACTCGTTCGCCTTAAGGGCGAATGCTGTTCGTGACAAGGGCAAACGTCTATCTGATACAGGTCGTCCTCTATTATGTTTTCTGTTCTAATACAATGCAAATTGTGTCTACTGGTTGATACTAAAATGATATATCTCATTGATAAACGAATAGTTTAACATTTTGGCTGAACAATAATATATATAGGTGATCTAAGGGACGTTACTATTTCTAACTTTTTGAAATTCCCGCCCTGCAAAGTTGTCTCTCCGCTGTTGATTCCAAGCGTCCAGGAAGCTATGAATAAGAAGTACGCCGAATGAAGACTGATTCCCGTTTATCAGAAGAGGCCTGTAGAAATCAATAGAAAAAGACGGAGTAGGCGCGGAGTCGGTAATGCAGGGTATATAACTCATGAAAAACGTTCGACTCAGGGGCGAAATCGACTTAAGGGCGAGTTACCCTATAAAGGACACGGCCAACTTCTGAATAATACCGGGTATGGAAGGTGTTCGATCCAATTCCCACCCTTAAATATGAGCCGAATGAATGAATGAATGAATAATATAGACGGTAAACCAGTCCTGGTACAGCTTAGCAACAAGGAGTAAATTCTCAGGACAACGGCATTGATTGTTATTATTATGACACATAGATAAATAAAATAGATGCTGCAGGAAAGGTATGTCTGTGCCAAACATTTTATTATTTTATTTGCATGCTCTACACATGCAGGTTAAATTTTTTCTGTGTGCGACTTGATGTGGGGGTGAGATAGAGATTTCGAAAGTGAAAGTAGACGGTTCCGTCAAAAAAGGGGAAATAACTCATGGAAATCAACCCGCATGACCCCGTGTTTGGCATGGATCTAGAACCGGCTTAGGTCACTGACTCCAGGAATGGAAGTAACAAAATTGATTTTGTCGCAGGTAGTTTGCGATTGTCATGTTTGTGTGAATGTGGGTCTATGGGAAATCAATTGGTTGTCTGTTTCCTAAAAGAATCCGGGTCAGAACGGGTGCTGGTCAAAACGTACCCAAGTCAAAACGTACCCGCATTTTAAGTCAAAACGTACCCAACTATAAGTCAAAACGTACCCAACCTCTGGTCAAAACGTACCCGCATTTTTGGACAAAACGTACCCATTCTTTGGTCAAAACGTACCCACTGAAGAAGTAAAACGTACCCAAATAGATAGTCAAATATATCATTGTGGTTGATATAGTTTGCATTGACTAGACTACTGGGTCGTTTTAGCAACATGAATTTGTAGTTTTGACTTTAAAATGATACGTTTTAACCAAAATCGGGAGACATTTTTAGCAGAAGTTGGATACGTTTTTATTACTATAAAGAAGAATTGAATGAGGTTTATTCAATTTTGCTTTATAATACTGACACTAAGAGAGTTATTAAAAGAAATATTAAATTACGAATGAAAGAAAAGTTTGAAAAGTGAATTTGAATGAATTAAGGGATAAGAAATATGTCTATTAAATTCATTCCGTAAATATTATGAAATTTAATTTAAGATTCAAAAATATATTCTGTCATTAAATTAATAAAATGTCTTTATAACAAAAAGGTTGATTCAATATGAAACGATGTGATCAAATCATTTCATGAGAATGAAGTGGTATGTCATTGTCCAGACGCAATGGAATGCGGGATTCGGGCAGTGTATTCTAGGCAGGATCGATGTCATAAAACTGTCAAACTTCCTGTCCACTCGAGGACAAACACACCGCCGCTAATTGGTGACCGTGTCATTGGAATTCCATTTTAGATATTTGGTCAGTTGGTCATTTGGAATTTTAAACAGAACTAAACAAGTATATACAGAACATTTCTTTTATTTATTATATGTGTTTCAAAGTTCAAATTATTTAATTACAAACTTCGAACAGTGTAGACCTATGAAGAGATACTTGATATTAAACAATAATCAATTAAAAATTCGAACAGTGTAGAGTCAGATCTATAAACAGATAATCGATAATAAAAATTATTCGAACAGTGTATACCATGACATATGAACATATAATCGATAATAAACGAATTTCGATCAGTGTAGACACATACTTGTCCTCGTATCGTTACAGGTGTAGTGTCTAGATGGTCGGCGCATACACTGCTGAGAGCTTCTTCAGAAGGCGGGACGTCGAGATCTGCCCTGCCGTGTAGTCGTCCCAGATCCCGAAGATCATGGCCTGTATCGACCTGGTCGCCTTCCGCTGACGCTTCTTCAGCTTCTTCTCTGATACCAACCGGACCTGCAGCGGTAGTAGAGAGGCTTCATCGTGAAGGCTCTTCACCAGATGGTAGAATGGCGGAGGTGCCCCACTACGATAGTTCAGACGGCGATGCCATTTTGGAATAAAATATCAACAGCTTATATTTATCGATTTTACTATACCTTTGGTATCGTTATTCGTTCTGATGGGCTGCCCGAAGACCGACCACACCTCTGGAGCCCTCCATCCACGTTGACTCGACGTATGTCATCAGCGGCTGGATGTGGTCGCTGGCCCGGTCGCGCAGTCTCTCGAAGGCTGGGCGAATGTGCTCCGCGGGCAGCAACGGCAAGGCGAGTAGCTGGCGGACGAACGTGTGACAGGCCCCCTTCGTCATGTACTCGCCCTGAAGTCCGAGTGCCTGAAATTAGAAATCAAAGTAATGAAATAACTTAAATATGTTATCTCAGCAAGACAACATATAAACATGAATGTTATAAAGATGGTGTGGATTGAGCTAAATAAATGTTATCATTTTGGTAAATTTGGTCTCGAAATGTTATCGTTCATTATATTTTCGATATATACCTGTAGCCCATTTCATCAACATTGCAAAGTATACTTTAGTAGCAAAGTATACTTTGAGGGAGAAATTTTCAATTTTAGGATAAATTTATTAATTTTTATTATTCTGAATTTATTACATTATCACAGCCATTATGGCTGTGATAATGTAATAAATTCAGTATAATAATTCTGCATACTTTTAATCATGAAATATATGCATTTGTTAGTTCTATATGAAATAATGCATTTCAGGAAAAATAAATGATTACTCCCTCAAAGTATACTTTGCTAGTAAAGTATACTTTGCAATGTTGATGAAATAGGCTACTGAACTTTACGGAACACAGCCTGCGACCAGTGGAAGGCGCAGCCACGGATCGTCACATCTGGAAATACGCTCCGGAGTGCTGCCCACGTCGCCGCTTCGAAGTCAAGCACAAACGCCTGCACGGCCGCTTCACCATCAAACAAGTCGATCAATCTCTGAAAATATAAATAATATATATACACCGATATCCACATGCCATCTTAACAAAAAACACAGAAACTTGTTGTGTTTACATAGAAGCATCGCGCCAAATGCCATATTGGCCATTAACTCAAAAGTTTTAGTATATTGACTGAATTATTGATTATTTGTGTTTCGGCCTATCAACAGCATTTCCTTAGTTACCTTCAGGACTTTCTTGTAGTCTCTCTTCCGTCGACGGCTCATGAAGATGAAGACAAGTGGAACCTGCTTTGTTGAACCGTCCTTCTGAAAACAGCTGTTCAAAGGGCTTGTTCGGACGGAGAATCTTAAAGGTGCCGTCAAGGTACCACGTCTTGGATCGCTGCAGAGTCTCGAGTTGGGCCGTGGTCGCGAAGATGATGTGGCGCCCCCCGTCCACGATGACGTCTTGGCGGAGAAAGCCTGGCGGAAGGTACTGCTCTGCAAGCTGAAAACATTATAATATGAATTTAACGCCACGAGATGTGGCTGTACATGTACTATAGATTATACATAATAGCCCTTTTTATCTCATGTCGGTACCCATAATACGACTAAAGCATTTCCATACTATTTAATTAACGCGACGACACAAAATATAAATAGTGTGAAATAGTATAATTCAGAATGGTTTATATTTATTATTTATCTCGTATCGATTATCATACCTCGAAATCATACCCCCGAGGATCGGTTGGTCGTGCGTTCTGGCGATGGCGGTTCGCCTTCCTGGCTAGGAGATCCGGCTTTGGGATGGCGAAGTCGTCCTTGGTCAGTTCCTTCTGCATCTGGTTCTCGATACATGTATACATACCTTGATGTTGTAAGCGTACACCCATCTGTATCGACCAACATGTCTTTACCCTTTGCCGACCCCCCGGGAATGATGTTGAAGGCGAGTTCCCGATTGTCTACGATAGTATCCGATGGATCGTCGTCGCGGATTCAGCTGAAACATACGTTATAATAGAACACAAGAGTGCCATGATGGCCCTGTATCGCTCACCTGGTGGGAAAAACAAACATATTAACATTATTGTTCATTACTCCAACATAGTACGGTACGCATTTATTGAAACATCTATTTTTGTATGGTTTGAATGGTACATTAATACTTCTATTCAGACCCATGCGAAATAAGTACCTCTCGTTCAAAACATCTGGCTGTATGATCGGTATGTCCAGGTTGAACGACGACTCGTTGGCGTCATTGGCGATAGTCGTGGTTGCGTCGTCGGCGATTGTTGTTGAGGTTGAGGTGACGTCATCGGTGATTGTCGTGGTGGCGTCATCGGTGACTTCGGTTGTACGACTGAGGTCAGTTGTATTTCGCAGGTCGTCGCTGATTGATGTCCTGGTGGAACTGAGTGGATTGGGTAGTAGATTTAGTAGTCTGTCACGAGCGTCGTGCGATTCACTCAGTATGCTGCTTACATCCATGGGCACCTGCAAATGGAAATAAAAGCATAACAAACATGATATATAGGCCGCCGACTGAGACAAGAGTAACTCCATATCACGGTATGCATTGCCGGCGGCCTATTGAACTAATTCGTGAACTATTATGAATTATGAATATTCTTGTACTTAGTATACTGTATCATTTTTGGTTGATCATACCTCGTCTGGGTCTTCATCTCTACATGGACCGCATGTGAACGTGTGGGTAATCTCCCCCTTCTTAAGTCGGTTGTACATGTACTTGGTAAGACCTGCAAATACAATAAATATATATATTACAGTTATAAACAGTTATGTAAATAAATGAGAATTTCGTTATTATTTCATAAAATGGACAAGTTTGTTGTGATCATTTCAATATTTCAGACGTACCTGTGTCACCGCATCCACGATGCTGCCAGCCACAGCAACGATCGCAGTCGATCGCCTGGTGGTGATTGCCGACCTTCTTCGCACAATGTATGCACGTAACATCCATTGTGGATTTGTGATGATTTGTGGAATAATTCCAGCATCATATATACACGTTTTTACGAGTGACTATTAGCGAACAATCTAATGAGCCCTTTAATGTATATGTGTTCATCAATTACCGTATTAAGGTAATCATTTTATGATCACAGACAAACTCACCTTCAAAGGTCTTCAATCAACACCAATTAACCCGGATTAATGTCTTCAATCAAATCCAATTAGCATTGATCAATCGGCCATCATATCTGCAAACACAAACACTCCAGCATTATCATGAATTAAAGCAAGAGTGTTTCCAATTACCAACACAAACAAATTAACAAATATCAAATTATTTTATGCAATCTGAATATATTCAAATAACTAACTCACAGGAAAAAATACCTTCATGTATGTTGAGAAAAAAATTACCAATTTATATGCATATTTTAATTTCAAGTATACCATTTTTTTCTCATCCTAATACCTTCTAAGTTTGATTTTACCTATCTACAACTTTTTACTTGACACATAATATTTCCAATCTATTTCCAGTTATGCAATCTCTATATTATCCCATGGGTACGTTTTGACTTATGGTAGGGTACGTTTTGACTTCTGGGTTGGTACGTTTTGACTTCTACTTGGGTACGTTTTGACTTATACCCAGGGTACGTTTTGACTTTTTGGGTACGTTTTGACTTGGGTACGTTTTGACTGGAACTCGTCAGAACGGCCCAAAACCAAAACGGCCCAGTACCAGAACGGCCCACCAGGACGGCCCGGGTCAAAAAGGCCCACTTACCAGGACGGCCCGGGTCAAAAAGGCCCAATTTTAAGTAGGACGTTATGAAATGAAAGTCAAAGGAATATATTATTGTATTGTTTAATGAATATATACACATGTAAACATTAACAAATGAGACGCGGCATGCGATTTCGTACTTTAAAACATGATTTTAGAAAATTCGCCGTCAATTTTTAAGAATAATAGTCATAGGATCATAATTTATGTCCGAATTTGACGAAACTTCCAGCGTAAACGAGTAATTAAATATAATTAATTTCTGCATTTACTCTGAAATCTTCGTCTATAAATTAAACTGATTTACAGTGAAACTTTTACATGTAGTAAGGTAAGTTATGGTATGTCGCGCCTCTTAATTTATAATTAACATGAACAACATATAATTAACATATAACTAACAAATTGTCATTAACGAAAATCAATAACAAATATTTAACGAATAACAAAATCATATTCAAATAAAGGTAACAATTATCAGCAACAATCAAATATGTTGTAGAACCAAATGGACATCGTTGCGGTGTTGCCGGGCGCCGGGCACGGAGTGAAAGTAGCTGATGCCGTCATTTGGACCGGCAGTAAAGAGCCGGCATTGGTCCCCGGTAGCTATTCGATCACAGCTCTTCACCTCTACACCGACGTATGTGAAGTTGTCATTACTTGCCGGAGGAGGTGGTTTTCACCGGGTACTCCGGTTTCCCCACCATTCATCTCACGGAGTAATGCAGAATAGACCGGAATTGGCCGCCCGCATTACTCTTATTAAACATTATTGACTGTAATATGCATCGTCTGAAATCAAATTTAACATTTTGGACCATGACCGGCGGTATGGTATGGGCCACTCACTAATATATGGGCAATTGCTATACCACCGCCGTGTATTATCTTCTCTTTTTCTTTCGTCTTCAGAATATGTGAAACACATTGTCATATAACCAAATAGTAACAGATAAACGCCACACCTGAACTCGAATAATAGCAAATCGTATATAACGATAAGCCGCGAAACGACAGTAGCTGGACCCGAAAACATATTACATCATACTTTGCATAACCAAATATTGATCATTCCCAGCCTGATATGTTATGCCCTGACCAATCGTCAAATATCATCATTATATAGGATAACACTGTTACGGCTGAGTCTCCATATATCACATACACTCACACTCAGCCTTTTTCACGGTCTTACATACCGGCTTCGTGCGATAGGAGAATGAACTAGCTAGGTTAAATTAACCGCCTCATTGCCTCCTTCATTTAATGCACATATTTCGACTGTATGTCAGATATTAGTAAATTCGAAAACAAACGGGCCAACGGTCATTGGCCTGCCACTTTTGGGTTCAAATGCCCGGGTTTGGAAGGTCCTCGAGCCAATTCCTACCCTTAAATATAAGAGAAAAAAATATAAAAAATCAGTCATAACAAAGTCATAATCATAAACATATATCTAACACCGCATGGTGTACAGGTCGCCGACACCCTGCAGAAACCGCGAGGTCTTCCACTCTCCGGAGGTGTAGCGGTCCCAGCAGGCGGCGATGGCCCTGTCCATCCGGTCCGAATGACGGCTGGTGCCCCTCTCGAGGTCGCCTGTCTCGACTGCGAGCCGCACCAACTCTGCCTCGCGTCGTAGGAGGTGTACGATGCGGTAGAACTCCAGACAGGAGCTCCCGGCCTTGCTGTTGATGCAGTGATGCCAGCTTAGAAAAGATGAAACATATGTTATTTTCCGTATATTATGTCGAATGTTGGAGAACATTATGGAACAAATTTACTGCGAAATAAAATTAGACATATGTTCCGTAGTTTCTACCGACGTTTGAATGATTGAGTGATTGATTTATTAATACAGACGATAATACGGTTTGAATAGTTTAACAATAAGAAACGGTCCCCAATGGGAATAACACACCCCGACATTAATTGTAACGTCATTTGGCGTCATTTACGAAACAAATAATAAATTCCGGCGATAAACAAATAATATTGCACAACAAAAACTAACATTATCACCTTTCATAATGAAAATACATCAAACATATTTTGACAACTGGCTTTCAGTAATTGGCGGTATCGTCTGATTAACTTCTTTTGTAGACGTGATTAAAGATGTGGTATCCCAAATCCGAAGCCACTTCACAACAGATCAATTAAGTTACCGGCACACGCGGTAAAATTACCGTGAATTAGCTGATCAATCACACATGATTCACACGAACTTGCAATTACACTCCATTATTAGTTACATGTTAGGTATTAATTTTGTTAATACCTGACAATGTTTAACACATAATAATAATGCACGAAAGAAACCATACCCGCAATCAACAAAATATTCTTCCATTTTGTTCTTTCAAAATTGTATATTCTCCCCGTTATATAGCACATAAATAAAGTGGGCCGTTCTGACCCCCCTAAAACTGGGCCTTTTTGGTATACCTTTTGAAACTGGGTTTTTGACCCGGGCCGTCCTGGTAATTAAAAGTGGGCCGTTTTGACCCGCTACCGTATCATAGACGGTATCCGGTCAAATCGTCCTCAGTCCAAGTCGTCCCCTGTCCAAATCGTCCTCAGTTTGGTCATTTCGTCCTCAGTTTGTGGTCAAATCGTCCTCATACTATACCAAATCGTCCTCAGTTTGGTCAATTCGTCCTCAGTATGGTCATTTCGTCCCCAGTCTTATATATATATATATATTTACAATGTAATTATATGTATTATGGATGTTTTATTTCGTTTATTGTAGCATATAATAATGTCTTATACGTCCTATGTTAAGACCAATGTTGGTATTGTGATTTTTTGTTCATATTTTGTAGAAATAATATATGCATATAGTTTACTACGTGCAGAGAAAGTATTCTTATGTTCCTTAACATGTCCACTTGCCGGCGATAATTGCGTTGATTGTAACAAATAATTATAGTGCTAATTATGATGTCTGTTAATGTACCACGTACCCGATTCACAAACATTCGGCTGCATCCAAGAAAGGATTATACTCACTGATTAGTTTGCTAATCCCATAATACCGAGTAATTACAGCACTCGTCCCGAATTATTTTCATTGATAATACACCTTTGAACTTAACGGAGTCGCTGATTGAGTAATTAATGCACTAGGGTGGAACTATTTTGATTGTCGAAAGTTTATTTTTAGTATTGAACAATACATTTTTTGATTTTTGAGCGAATCCGTTGATCGTCTTTATATCATATGTAGGGGCCTACACGCTATGCAACTGGAGGTTAAATTTTCTTTGTGGGAACTAATGTGGGCTGGGTGAGTCTGAGCATAGAGGGCCAATGCCGAAAAATAACATGTGCAAGTGAATTTAGTTGGTCCTGTAGCGTATTTCAGCAAAATTAACCAAGTGCACTATATATATATATATATATATATATATAGTATATATATATATATATAGTTAGTCGTGATAAGGATACTTACATAGGTAGAAGAAGATTAGTACACTTAGCAATGTTGGTGAACTATGTTACTGGATTCAAGAATATATACAAACTTATGATATATTGTGTTTGTCATGATTGTGTGAATGCACGTCTATGGATAAACTGAGACTGTTTGTCTCCTAGGTACACCGGGAGGGGACGATGGTGTCTTTGGGCCGTTTTGGATTGGGCCGTTTGACTCTTTACGATCTCTGTCATCCAGCTGTATCTGTCAAAATGCAAACGCTTATAGAGGAAGATGACAACAGGCGGCATATTCAAAATATTATTTTGTCTTGTAATAAAATAATCATGAAATTAATATTATATAGTTTAATGTAATATATAAATCGTTATTATCACACATAATGTATGTGACGCACATTTAAAATCGGTTAGTTTTCCCAGTTATTGTGAATAAAACAGACATGTATATTGTTTGTTTCATTTGTTTTCGCGAGACAAATGCATTTGTCTCCTCTTTTGCACGTGTAGTTTTGTATTATTGCTTTTTAACTCATAGAACTTAAATTGTAATACGTAGAGGCTTGAGGTGATGGTGTTATTACCGGGACCCATCCGTCGGCACCTCGTGGATTGACAAAATTTTATTGGTTGAAATTTCCGTCGATTCGCGAGGTGGCGAGTTGCTACACCATTACACAGTCTTGATACCTGGAATATAAAGCTTTATGATTTGCAAAATGAATTTTGATTTTGCTCATCAATTTTTTCACATTTTGCACTAGCTGCACGTTTTCCGCTTTATAGGCAACGGGTTGCACTATATTGCTACACCACGCTACACAATAAAAATGTGCGTAATAGCATTTACACCATACTGGAGTCGGGTTGTCCGTCCGTCACTAAGCTTAACATCAGAGAAATATGTTATAACTTCTATTTCCTTCATCTAAAATGCTTAATATTTCACACATGCATTCCTGTAAGGCTCTACTACCATGCTGCGCCAAATCCACGACCGTCCAGTCCGGTCAAGGTCACATACTTTACAAAGGTCTCTTTACAAACTTAACATGAGAGAAATATATTAAACATTCACGCATTCTCCCATGTCAGCATGAGGCCCATTCGATGCAATAATGGGAGATACAATTCAAGTGTGTATTATGTTTACGGATTTTGGTAATAATATAGAAAAAGGGGGTTTGAGCTAGAAACAACAACAGAAAACAAAAAAGAAATACGAGAATAATATTTCATGCATGCATTCCTTTAAGGCTCTATTATCATGCTGTGACAAACGGTGAAACCCCCGCTGATCTCGAGGTCAAGGTCACATACTTAGTCTCTTTACAAAGGTACGGGGGCATATAGTGTTACCGGCGTCCGCACGTCCGTCCCGTCCGTCCGTACGTACGTACGTCCCGATATTACCATATTCTTTAGTAACTTCTACATGGCTTCACATATTATGTCAATATTTATACACGTGATACATATGAACATGCCTTACACACTCCACCTCCCCAGTACTTCGACCTTGACCTTTGGCCTTGACCTTTTCCACTTTAAATGTTTGCTTGGGACAAATCTACGTGCACGTTTCTCAATCCTACAATAACTTCTCAATATTTTCTTTTGCCAATCGCTTAAATATTTATACACATGATACATATGAACATGCCTTACACACTCCACCACCCATTACTTCGACCTTCACCTTTGACCTTCACCTATTCCACTTTAATTGTTTACTTGCCACTTTGGGACAAATCTACGTGCGCGTTTCTCAATCCTACACTAACTTTCACACACGCATTGCTCCAATGGTCCTCTACTGCCCTGTGACAAATCCACATTCGTCCTGCCTCCGCTAAGCACTGGGTCAAGGTCACAGACTTGGTGCGTTTGAAACCTTAACATTCAGTTAAATGGCTTATAATTTGTGTTTCCTTGCTCGGATCTGCTTCACATTTCACACACGCATTGCTACAATGGTCCTCTACCGCCCTGTGACAAATCCACATTCGTCCCGCCCCCACTAAGCCCAGGGTCAAGGTGCGTTCAAAACCTTAACGCTCGGGTAAATGGCTTATAATCAAATATGCCTCGTTTTCTTTGGCTGCCAGCGGGGGCATTCGTGTGCCGACAGGCCACATTTTTCTAGTTCATGCATGTTTTACAGTTGAGCAACAGTTCCAACACCAGTGAAGATGACGTCTACTGGAATGCAGCCCACAGTGTCCGGCATACAACCAGAAATGGCAGTTTATGTTCATGACGACAACCAGGTGTGGCTGGAAGGAAATGTCTCGGCTGTTGGTGACCGATGCTATACCGTGAAATGCTCCAATGGACAGGTACGGTATCTGAAATTGCTTTACATCCCTATTGTATAAATGTTTGCGTCACTTGTCAGAAAGTTAAATTATATCAGGTGATTACTACCATCTTCACCATAATACATATAACCTTCAGACACAATTGATTCTGGTAAATACTTATAAATATACCCCCAACAAACATTGACAAAGTGTCCCAATATTTAGGGTTAAAATGCATGTGTATACATGAATATGAACATGTTTATCATAATAACAATGAATAATTCCAGCACAAAAATATTTACACAATTCCCTAACATTTGATTGGTCCGTAGCAATTCTCTGTCCAAAATTTATATACCAGTAAACTCCCATGCCGAACTACTTTCCGTAACCGTCAGGCGCAGTTAAAATAATTCTTAAGAAAACGGAAAATAAACACATTTTCTTGATGAATTTATTTCAAATGCTGGAATTATAAGGAATGAATGGCCTTTTTGTGGAATTTATCGGGGATATAAACTTGGAAAAGTCGCGGGAATACTGGACGAGGCCTTAACAAAATTACAATTTTCGAAAAAAAATCAAAAAAAAAAAAAAAAAAAAAAAAAAAAAAATTTTTTTTGATTTTTTTTGGAAAATTGTAATTTTGTTAAGGCCTCGTCCAGTATTCCCGCGACTTTTCCAAGTTTATACCCCGATAAATTCCACAAAAAGGCCATTCATTCCTATAGTATATTTGGATACCATTTGTTTTGGGAAACAAATTTCCCAAAACAGATGGTGCCAAAATATTTTGTGCTATTACCGTAGCTACTTATTTCAGACGTTTGTGTCTATTCTGATCTATTCTACTGTCAGAGAAAAAGAAAAAAATCATGTGAAAATTATAATGAACCGAAATGGAGGAAACTGACTTCGAAACCTGTCAAGACAGCTTGGAAATGATTAAGCTTAGAAATTGGTCCCTAAACTACATAAATTATTTGTAGATCTATTTTACCCTCCATGTTAAATCCCATAAATAATTCTCTTTTTTAGCCAGGTTTTTTGACAAAAAATCAAAAAATCCAGGCTATTGGATTGGCGAAAGCCGGGCGGGCGGGCGGGCGGCGAAAGCCGGGCGGGCGGCGTCCACAATCAATGTTAAGTTTGAGTCCATTTCTTTGTTACTGTACCACCTAGGACCACCAAACTTTCACAGCTTCATAATCATGGGGTGCCCACCACATATCACTATCCAACATGTTACTTTTTTTTTTAACTTGACCCATTTTTTCCGCGTAGTCGACTTAGCCATTTTCAATGTTAAGTTTTCGCGTTTACAATGTTAAGTTTTCGTGTTTAAGTCCATTTCTTTGTTACTGTACCACCTAGGACCACCAAACTTTCACAGCTTCATAATCAAGGGGTGCCCACCACATATCACTATAAAACATGTTACTTTTTTTTTAACTTGACCCATTTTTTCCGCGTAGTCGACTTAGCCATTTTCAATGTTAAGTTTTCGCGTTTACAATGTTAAGTTTTCGTGTTTAAGTCCATTTCTTTGGTACTGTACCACCTAGGACCACCAAACTTTCACAGCTTCATAATCAAGGGTGCCCACCACATATCACTATCCAACATGTTGCTTTTTTTTTTAACTTGACCCATTTTTTTCCGCGCAGTCGACTTAGCCATTTTCAATGTTAAGTTTTATTCGCGTTTACAATGTTAAGTTTTCGTGTTTAAGTCCATTTCTTTGGTACTGTACCACCTAGGACCACCAAACTTTCACAGCTTCATAATCAAGGGGTGCTCACCACATATCACTATCCAACATGTTGCTTTTTTAGCCAGGTTTTTTGAAAAAAAATCCAGGCTATTGGATTGGCGAAAGCCGGGCGGGCGGTGGGCGGGCGGCGTCCACAATCAATGTTAAGTTTTCGTGTTTGAGTCCATTTCTTTGTTACTGTACCACCTAGGACCACCAAACTTTCACAGCTTCATAATCAAGGGGTGCCCACCACATATCACTATCCAACATGTTACTTTTTTTTTAACTTGACCCATTTTTTCTGCGTAGTCGACTTAGCCATTTTCAATGTTAAGTTTTCGCGTTTACAATGTTAAGTTTTCGTGTTTAAGTCCATTTCTTTGGTACTGTACCACCTAGGACCACCAAACTTTCACAGCTTCATAATCAAGGGGTACCCACCACATATCACTATCCAACATGTTACTTTTTTTTTTAACTTCACCCATTTTTTCCGCGCAGTCGACTTAGCCATTTTCAATGTTAAGTTTTCGCGTTTTACAATGTTACGTTTTCGTGTTTAAGTCCATTTCTTTGGTACTGTACCACCTAGGACCACCAAACTTTCACAGCTTCTATAACCAAGGGGTGCCTACCACATACAACTATCCAACATGTGGCCATTTTTTTACCTTCACCTATTATTTCTACGTAATTGACTTAGCCATTTTCAACGTTAACTTTTTAACGTACGTCTGGTTAGAGTTTTTTGGTTAAAACTTTTTCGTTATACTATATCTCTGCAACTGCTTCGCCCATTACCTTGAAACTTCACATGGGTGTTTCATCATCCATATTTTCATTCTAACCCCCAACCGTGCGGCCCCTGTGCCCAATGTCAAGGTCAAATTACTTTGAATTTTTTTGTTAAAGTTTTTTGTGTACTATTTCTCTGCAAACTGCTTCACCCAATACCTTGATACTTCACATGGTATCTCTTGTGCACTGTTGCGGAAAGCGCGCTGTGCCCTATCAAGTTCAAATTACTTTGATGTTAGTTTTTTCGTGTATATACTCTGCAACTGCTTCATACCTTGATACTTCACTGGGTGTTTATCTCATGTCGACCTGCTTGCGGAAAGCGCGATCCTGTGCAATGTCAAGGTCAAATTACTTTGAGTTAAAGTTTTTTCTTGTATATTCTGAAACTGTTCACCCAATACCTTGATACTTCACTGTATCATGTGTTGCAATGTGCGGAAAGCGCGATCCTGTGCCCAAATGTCCAGGTCAAATTATTTCATTTTTTTTGTTAACTTTTTTTCGTGTACTATATCTCTGCAACTGCTTCACCCAATACCTTGATACTTCACATGGGTGTTTATCATCATTGTCGCACCTGCTTGCGGAAAGCGCGATCCTGTGCCCTATGTCAAGTTCAAATTACTTTGAATTTTTTTGTTAAAGTTTTTTCGTGTACTATATCTCTGCAACTGCTTCACCCAATACCTTGATACTTCACATGGGTGTTTATCATCATTGTCACACCTGCTTGTGGAAAGCGCGATATCGTCGGCATTTTGGCATACGTCCGTCCGTTCGTCCGTGTGTCCGGTTAAAGTTTTTTGGTTAAAGTTTTTCCATCTACTATATCTATTTTTTTAGTGTCGATGCCTCGCCCCAAGGCGCGACATGCAGGCCACGGCCATCTAGTCTACAAAAAGTGGGTATAATTATGTTATCCAAGAGTCTATGCTTGGAAAAAACCTGGCCTTCGTGGCTTTGCCTCGTTTCTTGTTTTTAACTTGACCCATTTTTTCCGCGCAGTCGACTTAGCCATTTTCAATGTTAAGTTTTCGCGTTTACAATGTTAAGTTTTCGTGTTTATGTCCATTTCTTTGGTACTGTACCACCTAGGACCACCAAACTTTCACAGCTTCATAACCAAGGGGTGCCTACCACATACAACTATCCATTTTTACATTCACCTATTATTTCTACGTAATTGACTTAGCCATTTTCAACGTTAACTTTTTAACGTACGTCTAGTTAAGGTTTTTTGGTTAAAACTTTTTTGTTATACTATATCTCTGCAACTGCTTCGCCCATTACCTTGAAACTTCACATGGGTGTTTATCATCATCCATATTTTCATTCTAACCCCCAACCATGTGGCCCCTGTGCCCAATGTCAATGTCAAATTACTTTGAATTTTTTTGTTAAAGTTTTTTCATGTACTATATCTCTGCAACTGCTTCACCCATTACCTTGATACTTCACATGGGTGTTTATCATCATTGTCGCACCCGCTTGCGGAAAGCGAGATATCGTCGGCATTTTGGCATACGTCCGTCCTTCCGTCCGTGTCCGGTTAAAGTGTTTTCGTTAAAGTTTTTCCATCTGCTATATCTATTTTGTTAGTGTCCATGCCTCGCCCCAAGGCGCGACATGCAGGCCACGACCATCTAGTCTACAAAAAGTGGGTATAATTATGTTATCCAAGTGTCTATGCTTGGAAAAAACCTGGCCTTCGTGGCTTGCCTCGTTTCTTGTTTTCACAGTAAGATCAATATTTGGCAAAATTGTAATATAAATATAAAAAATTTGGAAGGTAACAGTTTTATTATCTAGAAAAAATGTTTACGTTTACTCATATTCAGGTTTAATAGCCCAAAGTTCATCGGCCAACTTTAACCCTTTCAACACCACATACCTGTATAGTGGTATTTGCAAACAGTGTAGATCCAGATGAGACGGCTCGTGACATCAGGATCTGCACTTTTTGCAAGTAATTTTCACTTTTTTGAGAGCAAAAACACACCATTTTCAGAAATGGACTAGTCTGAAAGTAATTTTGTGACAGTTGGATTGGTTGCAAAATTAACATATCAAAATCCATTGCAGTTACTTGGGGCGAAAGGGTTAAGTTGGGCAGACGATAGACTGTGTGCCATTAAGTTCTATTCCATTGTAGACTGTGACAAACTGTCGACCTGAGCACGTCCTCCTGAGACCAGAGACGTCGCTAGTCAACGTCGGGAATCTCACAGAACTGGCTCCAATAAACCAAGCTTCTGGTAATCTTATGTCACAAATCACGCAGTTTGATTGGCTAAGCTGTGCTCAGGAACAGCCAATGAAACTGTTTGATTTCTAGTTCATAAGAATGCAGTTAGTCAACATAGATAATCTTTCGCTCGAAACAGTAGTTGGCTGAGTCTGAGCTGTGCTTTCACTTTGAAACCGAGGTCCCGTCCCTAAATGACTGTAGCTGTTGCACGGACATTAAACCCTTTCACAGGGCTCCCAGTAGCAAATTTATGATAACACAGTTGGCATACAAATATCTATTTCAGCAATATTATCAAACAAAATTGTCAAACCTAGGAGCAAATGCAATTTTTAAGTGAATGACTCCTTCAGAGCTCCAGTTAAGGTGCGTAATTTTGAGGTAAATTTATTATTTCTCCATCAAAAATGGCAAGTTGGGAGTGCTTTAGAATCGTCTCAATGAGACGATTCTAAAGGACTCCCAACTTGCCATTTTTGATGAAGAAATAACAAAATTTCACCCAAAGTTGGTCAAATTACGCACCTTAACTGGAGCTCTGCTCCTTGCCAATTGAGTTTCAGTCTCCGCGAAACTGCCAAAATGTTACAGGACATTCTGTCTGGTAAACTTGAAATTTTACCAGACCGGACAAAAATTTACCAGACCAAATTTTTTTTTATAAAAAATTAAATTGATTTTAGGTTAAGAGCTTTTTAGCTCTTTTAAGTATATCAGTTATATAAGAAAAGCTAGCTAGCACCAGAAGCGCATTCCAAAGGAAGGTGATTTTGTTTTTTTTAAACTTTTTTTTATAGTCAGACATTCGGTCCGGCGAAGCCCCGTGCAGGCACCGGGGCGGGATCAACTGATCCTGAGAATAGTGCTGCAGTAGCCATTGCTTGTCGTAAAAGGCGACTAAACTAGCTTAACGATTGGGTTCATACTTTCCGGAACACACTATACCGGATTTGGCCCTCATGTACATTTTTGGCTTTCTTGTATGTGAGAGTTGAGTCGGGCTATGTCCCATATATAAAAGTAAGATTAGTGCTAATCCTATTACTTTTAGGGGATGGGATAAATGATGCTGGTGTGGCGAGGGCCTGGCACCAGATCAGGTTGTTCTAATTTCAGGACTGAATATATATTTTGATTGTAAATATTGAGTTCTGAAGTTGGGATTTACCCCCCTTGGACAGGTGGATATGGGACTCGACCCCGTTGACCCGTCTCTTTGCGTTGTAGACTCCCTGGAGGCTTGTACCTCTATGTCAGAAAAGCGGACGTTAAACCCTATTCACTCACTCACTCACTCGGTCCGGCGACTTCCGGTTTACCGTCCGACCGGCGGCACTTTTAACGGACATGTCCGACGGACCGACGACTTTCGCGGAGACTGGAGTTTAGAAGTCAATTCTTACAAATATGAGTTATTGACATCGGGAGCTCTGTTTCACTTCCAGTTCTCGTCTGCCTGGATGAGCGATACAGGGCGTCACGGTTCTACACGGGCGCCGGCAGTACCGTTGTGGCCGTAAACCCGTTCTGCAGCGTGCCCCAGCTCTACAGCAGGCAGACCGCTCTTGCCTATCATCACCAGGAAACTGTATGTATTAGTTATTTAGGGATTCCGCTGGCGATCGCCACTTTCGCAATTGGCGATAAAAAATTACAATTTTCGAAAAAAAATCTTCTTCGATGTACACTTTTTTAGCACCGAGGTCCACTTTTTTAGACCCCGCTATATACCTCAGGCCCATTGTGCCTTCGAAACGACCCCCCCTTCAAACAGGTCTGGCTACGGGCCTGATATGTGAGCAATAACATACTTATACTTCCACCGAGTGTACAATGAAATGACCCATCCGGGTATTGATTTTCAATTTCCTGTCGAACAGATAATCATCATGATCACTAAATCTAGTAATATGTAACTTATTGAGGTTAAACATTGTAATATGTGAAGTAAGTGGAGCACAATGCTGCCCAGCAATTGGCTTAGATGGTAGGGTGAGCCGTCTCATCACGATCTTCATCTTTAGCGTGCCCCGACTCTACAGCAGGCAGACTGCTCTGGCCTACCTACCCGGCCTTAAATGACCTTAGCTGTTGATATGCCGTTAAACCCCAACAAACTCTGGCCTACCATCACCAGGAAGCTGTATGTATCGTCTAAACTAAGTCACAGTCACTGAATCTGTTCTGACACCCCTAAATAACTGGAATGGATTTAGATATGTTAATTTTCCAATGGTCACAAAATTATTTTCTGAGTAGTACATCTATAAAAAGGGGGTGTAAAATTACTTGCAAAAAGTGCACGTCACGAGCCAGCTCATTTGGATCTACACTGTTTGCAAACACCACTATAGTCCGGCTAGCACAGTCGGTAACGAGCGCGCTTCTCACCAATGCGGCCCGGGTTCGATCCTCGACCGGGGCAGTATGTGAGATGGTATGGTGATCGCCAGACCGGACAAGTGGGGTTCCTCCCACATTAAAGATCACCCTTACGCCCCCATCTGTGCCAACGAAAGCATTTGTATAAGTGCTCTCACGCTTGTTGTAATAGTTGTAAAATAAATAATGTTTAAACTTTAAAAGGGTTATGGTCTCTTCTTAGTCAAATGCCCAAATACAGTGTATTGCAGAGCTCCAGATAAGCGTTGTGTCTAAAGCGTACTATACCCCCTGATTTCAAAATCATTGCGTATTTTACTTTTACAAATGGATTGTTGATTTTCTTCATTACTAAATAGGGAACAAATGATAAAAAAAATAGAACAAATTTAAACATTCACTTATTTGAGCTGCAAAAAGCAAACACTGTTTGCTTTTTGCAGCTCAACTAAGTGAATTTTCAACTTTATGACAGTATTTTCACTACTCAATTTGAAAATCAAGCGTATTTTCACATTGCTGTGCGTATTTTGTACTCCCACTTTTGATAATCAATGCGTATTCAGCTAAAATAATTGCGTAAAATACGCCGATACGCACCTTATCTGGAGCTCTGTATTGTGTAAATGAAATATAATACCTGTACTGTTGACGTCAAACAATAACCTTTCCTATTTATTGAATGAGTCTGTGTTATCTAGGAGGATGCTCATATATACCGGATCAGTGCGGAGGCTTACAGCAGGATGATACGTGGCCTCGGCAAGGTCAACCAGAGTATCATCGTCAGTGGAGAGAGTGGGGCGGGCAAGGTAATAGTTCCGTCTCCTTATGTAGCTTATAGGAGGATGGTGTTAGCTCCCTTCCTCGACTGACACCTTCAATTTTATTTTTGATGTGGTGGCATTATCAGCATAGGTATATTTTTTGTCATAAATTTTGACAACATTGAGTATTGGATGATGGCCTATGAAAGATTGTACGCCCATCGAAATTTGACACAAAGTTCAGAGCTCTTGAATTCCGCATGAACTCTGATTTATTTGTAAATTTTTGACTTCATTTATGGAATATATGACTGATTTTCAAAATCATTATTACCGAAAAAATAACCGATAATCAAATTCCAGAGCCCATATACCGGTACTAGTGGTTGGTGTGCCATGGCATAACAGGGCTTATTGAGTCCGCAACCAGTGTAGCCCCAGATCAGGCTACTGATGGTTCGCATTAATTTAAATCTGTAGTGATTGGAAAGTTTGCAACTCCACAGTGCTTTAAAGGTACATGCCCACTCAGTAGGCACAAAATGTTATTCATAATAATTAAATAAGTGTATAATTGTGTCTGACACTATTCCACCAATTCTAAAAGTTACTAGTGCCCGATATACAGATATAATCATTTAGAAATATTTATTTCACTGATAGTAACGCGCGATGGTATCAGGCTATATACATATGCAAATGAGGCATACTATTTTTTAATTATTTATATTAATTAAATGCGTCCCCTGAAAAAATAATATTTTCGACAGATGATAAAGTATGATCAATGCACATCAAAAAATAAATTCGGAGAATAAATAGTAATGTCCGTTAACATTTTAAGGAAACACGGTTATCGCCCCTGATATCAGTCTGGAAATTTACTTCTGATATGAAATGTAGACTACTGCCACTCAATACGTGGGGTAATGGTGAATGAATGCTTAATTTGCCAGAAAATGTCTCAGATGATGTCTCCGGTATAAAGAACAGATTGTGTCTTCTGAGTGGGCATGCACCTTTAAACATATGAGCAGAAATGGGTTACCTGTGACGTATGAGCCAGTGTCACAGTACTGAATGAAGTGTGATTTTTTGTTCTCATTTTTTTTTGCAGATGTATACAAATATAGTAAAACTTCAATATAACAAGCTTGGTTATAACGAGTAGCATATCTATAGTGAAGTGTGTGTACACGTTACATCTGGGGGCCGTTTCACTAAACTTCGTATGACTAAAATGTTCCTAAGTGCAAATTTATGATCGTCTGGAAATTTCAATTGATGGATTTACATTTATTGAGCATAGGCTGCATGTGCAGCCTATGCTCAATAAATGTAAATCCAATACTTGTTTACAAGAAAACAGTGTTAATGTGGAATTTACAGACTATCATAAGTTTGCACTTACGAACATTTTAGTTGTTTATATCAAGCACATGCCTATATCAAGTATTCGACGTCAGTCCGACAGACTTCGTTATAACAAAGTTTGACTGTACCATTAAAATAGTTCCAGTAATTTGGCAATTTATTTAAAAGCGAATCTGCAAATTAATTTCAATTTGCTTTATTGGTGTCTTCGTTCGGGCTGTGAAAATACATCTCCTTCCAATACGTATTCATTCATAAAACATGTATAAAAAATTAATTGCAGACAGTGTCGGCCAAACATTTAGTACGCTACATGACATTGGTGTCAACATCGGACACAACTGGGTAAGTACTCGTGGCTTTTAATACTATAGCCTCTGAAATTCCATCGTTAAAATGACGTATCAAATCTAACAAAAAGTGTCGTCTGCTGTTGTTTCATATTTTTTCTTTATTCTCAATAAAAACATGATTTGGCAGCAGTTTAGAATCATTTCCATTGGAAATGATTCTAAAATGCTGCCAAACCATGTTTTGATAAGAAAAGTTGATAATTAACAGCAGACGGCAAAATTTAATTCATCATTGTAAGGGTTAAAGTGCAATATACTGTTCTATGTTTTATATGACAAACTTGATTCTTGTGCTGAAAATTCCAGAAGTCAAAAGCAAAATCCAAGAGTCACTTAAAACCTTAATAATAATTAAAATGTTCGTATGATAACTGGAATCATGGGCGGATTCAGGGGGGGGGGGGCAGACCCGGCGCGCGCTCCCCCCCCTAAAATTCGCCAAGTAAAATTTGTTTACAAGTTACAAGGCACGTTTCATGCCAAGTACCTAGCGTATCTCCGCTCGGTAGTTACGCCCCCCCTAACCCGAAATCCTGGATCCGCGCGTGGGAATGGTAAATCCCATGTTAACGTTTAGACTTCCATTGATTAGAAAAGGTTAATTTTGTAAGAAGCGAGAAACTATCCACAAACGATAAGTCTTTTCCCATAAGGATCTTATTATACCCCCCGCAACGAGTTGTGGGGGGGTATACTGGAGTCAGGTTGTCCGTCTGTCACTAAACTTAACATCAGAGAAATATTGTTATAACTTCTATTTCCTTCATCTAAAATGCTTAATATTTCACACATGCATTCCTGTAAGGCTCTACTACCATGCTGTGCCAAATCCACGACCGTCCAACCCCCGCTGATCCCAAGGTCAAGGTCAAATTTTTAGTCTCTTTTACAAAACTTGACATCAGAGAAATATTGTTATAACTTCTGTTTCCTTCTTCTAAAATGTTTATTATTTCACACATGCATTCCTGTAAGGCTCTACTACCATGCTGTGCCAAATCCCATGACCGTCCAACCCCCGCCGATCCCAAGGTCGTCAAGGTCAAATACTTGGTCTCTTTACAAAACTTAACATCAGAGAAATATGTTGTAACTTCTGTTTCCTTCATCTAAAATGCTTAATATTTCACACATGCATTCCTGTAAGGCTCTACTACCATGCTGTGCCAAATCCATGACCGTCCAACCCCCACTGATCAAAAGGTCAAGGTTAAATACTTAGTCTCTTTACAAAACTTAACATCAGAGAAATATGTTGTAACTTCTATTTCCTTCATCTAAAATGCTTAATATTTCACACCTGCATTCCTGTAAGGCTCTACTACCATGCTTTGCCAAATTCACGACCGTCCAACTCCCGCTGATCCCAAGGTCAAGGTTAAATACTTGGTCGCTTTACAAAACTTAACATCAGAGAAATAAGTTATAACTGCTATTTCCTTCATTGAAAATTCTTAATATTTCACTTGTGCATTCCTCTAAGGTTTTACTATCATGCTGTGACAAACCTACGACCATCCAACCCCCGCTGATCCCAAACGTTCATATTCTTGCAGAGCTCCAGATAAGCTGCGTATTTGCTTAAATACCCAATTAAAATTGCCAAAAAACACAATTTAAATCAGAAGTAGCGAGTATCAAAAAGCAATACAAAATGTATGGTACATTTATCATGCTGCAGAAAACAAACAGACCACAAATATAGCATATTTTTCTCATTTTCCATGAAAACACAGCTTGGTATTACATTAGAATTGTCTCCTTGAAATGCCAAAGATATGTTTTTATTTCGAAGCAAACTATTCAAAAAATTGCTGTCTGTTGATGTGTAAACAGTAATGTGATTTCATTTTACCCAATTAAAATGTTGTGACAATACTCAATTACTAATTCCTTATCTGGAGCAATGTTCTTGTTTATCATAGGTTATCAACTTATGCATGGATCATCTTTTTACAGTTAGTTCTAATGAAATCTGAATTTCACCATTTGCTTAAAAAATTAAGTTTGTTTATCAAGATCAACTATTTTTACTATAGGACTGAATGGCCTTTTTGTGGAATTTATCGGGGTATAAACTTGGAAAAGTGGCGGGAATACTGGACGAAGCGATAAGAAATTACAATTTTCAATTTTTTTTTCATTTTCGAAAATTGTAATTTTTTAAGGCCTCGTCCAGTATTCCAAGTTTATATCCCCCGATAAATTCAACAAAAAGGCCATTCATTCCTTATAATTCCAGCATTTGAAATTATTTTAACTGCCTCACGGTTACGGAAAGTAGTTCGGCGTGGGAGTTTACTGGGATGTAAATTTTGGACAGAGACTTGCTACGGGCCAATCAAATGTTAGGGAATTGTGTAAATATTTTTGGGCTGGAATTATACGCATTTATCTCAGTAATGTTTTTACAGTGAGGACCAGCCGTCCAGTGCCATGGGTCAGTCTATTGAGAAACAGATTCTCGACTCCAATCCAATCCTAGAGGCGTTTGGTAATTTTCTCATGCATCAGACAATCAGGGGCCCGTTTCACTAAACTTCGTACGTTGAAAATGTTCGTAAAAGTGCAAAATTATGATAGTCTGTAAAATTCACAATAACGTTTTCTTGTAAACAATTATTGGATTTACATTTATTGAGCATAGGCTGCATTTGCAGCCTATGATCATTAAATGTAAATCCATCAATTGAAATTTACAGACAATCCTAAATTTGCACTTACGAACATTTTAGTCGTACAACATTTAGTGAAACGGGCCCCTGGTCTATAGTTTATTCTGTCTTTATTATTTACCCCAACCATTCTGTTTTGGTAAATGTAGATATCGTCTCCACCCTGTTGGTCTGTCCATCTGTCTGTCTGATATTTGCATTAATATTTTCGGCTACATACTGTCTCTGTAACCATGCATTAGATATGCTTGAAACTTCATATACTCGTTATCATCCAATGGGGCCGCTGTGCTCAATGTCAAGGTCAAATGACTTTTGTTTATGGCATTAACGTTTTGAGGGGTACATTCATCAATGTTACTACATTGTAATTTCTTGTTTAACCCTTACTACCCTGAATTAAATTTTGTCGTCTGCTGGAAATGTTTTATTTTCAATATTTTTCGATAAAAACCTGTTTTGACAGCGCATGAGAATCGTCTCCACTGGAGACGATTCTCATGTGCTGCGAAAACAAGTTTTTTTAGTAAGAATTCAGGCAAAAATGAAAAACAGCAGACGACAATTTTCGTCGCCCGCATAGCGAGGGTTAAACAAATTCCACGATGTTTGTGTTTTTCTACTATATTCTGTTATCAACTCCTGTGACTATCAATGTGTGACTGGAGAAATGGAGCTTATGGGATTTGTGTAGCTCCTGATCAACTGGTATTTTTGTAGTGGATGTGTCCACATGCAATGCTCCAGATAAGCTGCGTATTTGCTTAAACACCCAATTAAAATTGCCAAAAACCAAATTGGAATCAGAAGTAGCGAGTATCAAAAAGCAATAACAATTTTGTGGTACCTTTATCATGCTGCAGAAAACAATAAACAGACCACAAATATAGCATATTGTTCTTATTTTCCATGAAAACACATCTTGGTATTTCATTAGAATTGTCTCCAAGGAGACAATTCTAATGAAATGCCAAGACATGTTTTCATTTCGAAGCAAACTACCGGTATTCAATAATTTTGAAATACCGGTACCCAATTGCTTCAGAAATGATGGAGTGAAAATACTCAATTACTAATTCCTTATCTGGAGCCCTGCACATGTAATGATTTTTTACATGTATACGGAAACTGGTAGCATTAGTTACTTTGACACATTAATGTGAGAAGCAAAATAATAAATGTCTTTGTTAAAACTTTAATTGTACGAAGTTTAGTGAAACGGGCCCCAGGTGCGTAATAACGATTTGTGTTGTAGGTAATGCCGTGACCCAGAGGAATGACAACAGTTCCCGGTTTGGCAAATACATACAGCTGCAGTTCGCCAGGTTGGCTCACAATACTATTTATTTGTTTGGGACTGGTGTGGTATGGATCTGGCACCGGGTCAGGTTATTCTAATTTCAAGGCTGAATATATCAGAGCTCCAGATAAGCTTTGTGTCTAAAGCGTACTATACCCCCTAATTACGTATTTTACTTTCACAAATGCGTTTTTTATTTTCATCAGTACTAAATAGGGAACACGTGATAAAAACAATATTTGAGTTGCAAAAAGCAAACACTGTTTTCTTTTTGCAGCTCAACTAAGTGAATTTTTAACTTTCTGACAGTATTTTCACTACTCAATTTGAAAATCAATGCGTATTTTCACATTGCTGTGTGTATTTTGTACTCCCACTTTTGATAATCAATGCATATTCAGCTAAAATAGTTGCGTAAAATACGCCAATACGCACCTTATCTGGAGCTCTGATATATATTTATTTTGATGTAAATATTCAGTTATTATTTTGGGATTTTCCCCCCAATGCAGCAGGATAAATGCGAGATCGAACCCGTTGGCCCGGCCTTAAATGACCTTAGCTGTAGGCCGTTAAGCACCAATCAATCAATCAATTCATCTGTATTACGGCAGCAGAGGAAAGAGACTACATCATTTGCACGAGCCTAGACTCGTATATGATTATGACGTGCCACGAGATGAGAAAGACATGCTATTGAGTTTGCGATCAGCGAAGCTCATATATCAGCCTGCTCCTCTGTTCAGTCTGATATGGGTCTGCTCTGTTGGGTACATTCCCGATGACTTGGAAAATTATATATCCATATCAGAAGTGTGAAGATTATCGTGGTTCTCTCCACTTTGTCTGATAATTTAGTGTCATTCGTATATAATTAAAATTTCGGTTTATGTGTAAAAACAACAGACATGCAGTGGCACCTCTCTAAACGGGACACACTGGAACCGGTTTCGCCACTGTAGTTTCGGTGCTGAATGTTAAATTTGCTGTGAGTATTTCTTACTCCCACTTTTGATAATCAATGCGTATTCTGCTAAAATAAGTGCGTAAAATACGCCAATATGCACGTTATCTGCAGCTTTGGAATTTGAAAGCTTGGGGTATAATACTCTTTAGATACAAAACTTATCTGGAGCGCTGGTAGTTTCAGTGCTAACGTACTCCACCCATACAGGTGCATTCCTGTATGTACATGACCTTGCCGTTGAACAGCCGTAAAACCTCAGTCAATCAAATAAATTGTCACAGTTCGTACTGAAGGTCTTGAAATTTTGAATGTTATCCCTATCTTAATTTTTTTGTCGTCTGCTGCTTATTTTCTATTTTACATTTTTATCATCAAACACATGCTTGGACAACACTTCAGCATAATTTACAACATGCTTTGACAGCACTTCAGAATCATTTCCATCGGAAATGATTCTGAAGTGCTGCCAAACCATGTTTTTATTAAGATATAAAAGCAACAGCAGACGACAATTGTTGTGAGTAGCGGTCTAAGGGTTAATTGTAATTACAGGACCGGTCAGGTACGAGGGGCCAACGTCCGAACATATTTACTGGAGAAAACACGGGTGGTGCATCAGTCACCGGGTGAATGCAATTTTCACATCTTCTATCAGGTAACGATCTATTGTATGTACACATTAAAATGTTCCAATTTCATATTCATTGAGTTTATACAGGGTTCCAGATCAGGAATTAGTAATTGAGTATATTGTCACTCTAGCATTTCTGAAGCAATTGGGTATTTCAAAATTTTAATTGGGTAAAATAAAATCACACTACTGTTTACACATCAACAGATCGCAATTATTGAATAGTTTCAATAGCTTCAAAATGAAAACATGTCTTGGCATTTCATTAGTATTGTCTCCTTGGAGACAATTCTAATGAAATACCAAGATGTTTTTTCATGGAAAATAAGAAAAATATCCTATATTTGTGGTCTGTTTATTGTTTTCTGTAACATGATAAAGGTACCACAAAATTTGCATTGCTTTTTGATACTCGCTACTTCTGATTTAAATTTGGTTTTTGGCAATTTTAATTGGGTTTTTAAGTAAATATGCAGCTTATCTGGAGCACTGTTGGTAGGATGGCATGGTATGTATATCTTCATGCTGAATCCATCCTTAATTTTGGGGTGTTAAACATGACAGAACTGGTCAGGTACAAGTTTTCAATTTTCACATCTTTTATCAGATATCGAGCCATGGTATGTACAAAATATGTTCCCATTTTGGAAGCTCCTTCGGTGCATAAATGTTGAAGCCTGAATTTGATCCGATTTCAACATTTATGCATACATCTTCATGTAAACAGTTTCTAAAATTGCCAGTATCAGTTTGGTTTATCTTTGTATTAGTATGGTCTTTGAGACCAGTGTTTAACTAATCATTACCATCATAAATGTGTCTATGACTGACAAAAGGATCCTTCTGACGTATGCAACCAGTGCAGCCCCAGATCAGACTGCACTGATGGTGCTACATTGCTTTTCCATTCAGTCACTGAAGTAGGCAAGCTGCCGTCAGTAAAGTGTTTAGATTCTACTTCTACAGAGTTACTTTGCAAAATGTCGAAGATCTAGACATGTAAGAAAATGCCATAAGGTACCTATTCTTAGCATGCGGCCGAGATTCTTTCATCATTTTCAATCCACAGATTATAAATGCACTGAACGAAGACAGAAGCAATAGTCTCTCTGACCTTGTCAACGAATTGGGTCCAAATGGCTTCAAGATACTGCCACATGATAAAGGTTTGTTCTCTTTGTATGAACATTATATTGTATCAGTTCAATAATACAAATGCGATTTCTATCTCAAGAATTATGTGTCTGACTGGAGCTATGGCATTCATGGTCCTGATATGTGTCCTTGACTGGGGATATGTTGACTTGTGACATTTTCGGCCAGTCTAACTCCTGATCTGTGACTGGAGAAAAGCTGCTTATGGCATTTATGGCCAGTCTAGCCAAATGTTTAACTTTTGCCAAGTACATCCTCCAAATGTTTTATAACTTCGGGCCAGATGCACATGGATGTAAAATCCCTTTCAATCAATCAAAGTAAATCAATAGACGACTGCACAACAGACAACCGAGCTAAGAACATACATTGCTTCATTTTCAGCCATCTCGGAGAATCGGCAGTTATCTCACACGCTGGATGCTATGACAGAAGTTGGTCTCTCCTCCGACGTTCAAAATAACATCAGCCGGGTAACTATATCTCGAAGTGTGTACATTTTTTCCCGTTAATAAACGAGACATGCTGAACATTATATTTCATAAACACTGCGAATATTTTTTTATTTTTTTTTTCTTTATATACCGTATTTAAAACATGTGTGTACTGGGTTATTTTCTTGGCTAATGGTCATGTCGTCAGGGTGCCAGCAGAATAAAATACATCCTATTTTTCAGTATGATAAATATGTTTTGCAATCGATGGTTACTGTACTAAATTATTTTGTTTAACTTAATTACACTGGCATCTGTAATAGAATCTTCTTTCTAAATATGGCATAGTATGATCATTTCTCAACAAAATATAAAGAAATGTCACATTTTGTCCTTAATGATACATGTATTGCAAAAGTGCCAAATTATGCCAAGCCAAATTATCTCCCCTGCTTATCACAGTTTCTGATAACAACTGCTTGAATATAACATATGTTTTCGGGAATGTAATCCGGCGACCGTTTCACTAAACTTCGTACAACTAAAATGTTCGTAAGTGCAAATTTAGGATCGTCTGGAAAATTCAATTGATGGATTCACATTTATTGAGCATAGGCTGCAGCCTATGCTCAATAAATGTAAATCCAATAATTGTTTACAAGAAAACATTGTTGATGTGAAATTTACAGGCTATCATAATTTTGGACTTGCAAATATTTTAGTCGTACGAAGATTAGTGAAGTGGTCCCCTGAGACATAGTGACTTTAATGGTTATGGGGTTAATGTGAGTGTATCATTGATTTACTATAATAATTTTCAGGTGTTGGTTGCGATACTTTTCCTTGGCAACGTGGAGTTTACTCCTTATGAGGACGATATCAGCGAATTGTTGTCGGACAAAGGTAATCCTTCCTGTCTGTTTCACGAAACCTGTTCAAATTTTACGGCCATATAAACAATGCAAAAAACAATATACTTTTTTGATAATATTAAATTTCGTGAAATTTGGTAAAATATTGATTGTATTACGGCAAATTGATTTGTCTATCTATGGGAATTTAACATGGGGGAAAAGGAGGTGGAGAAGCTGTGGGAGGAGATAAAAAAAAACGAAAATATTTAGAAATTGACTCCGAAACATGGCTCGATAGCTTGGAAATGAAAACAAAAGTTAGATTTTGAAAATCGGTCCAGTATTTATGAAATTCGAAAATTCCCCCATGTTAAATCCCTATAGACATCTCTATGGAGATTTAACATGTGGAATTTAAAAAAAAAAAAAAAAATTGCAATAAAATCAATATTGGACCAAATTTCACGAAATAAAAAGAAGACTCGTGATAAAATTTAATATTGTCGAAAAAAATATTGTATTTGCATTGTTTATATGGCCGTAAAATTTGGGCAGGTTTCGTGAAACCAACAGTAGTGTCTTCCCTCTGCATTGAATTTAACCATCAAACACTGAAACTGTACTGACCACTTAACATGCTTTCTGTAGCGGCATCATTTTCATATTTATTATATTTTTTATTACACTGGTTTAACTTTCCAGAAACCACGAATGTCATGTAGAGATGTGACCTCTGAGTCTCAGAAAGACGAGTGGGATGGAAATACTATGAACTTTTTTTTGTTTAATTGGTCGGGGATTGAACCTACAGCTCCTGGGGGCCGGTTTCACTAAACTTTGTACGACTAAAATGTTCGTAAGTGCAAAATTATAATAGTCTGTAAATTTCACATTAACAATTTTTTCTCATAAACAATTGTTGGATTTACATTTATTGAGCATAGGCTGCATATGCAGCCTATGCTCAATAAATGTAAATCCATCAATTGAAATTTCCAGACAATCCTAAATTTGCATTTACAAACATTTTAGTCGTACAAAGTTTAGTGAAGCGGCCCCCCCGGTATTGAAGTTATTGTTAAATGATAAATCCCCACCCTAGGCATGAAAGCAAATATTTCCATAGCAATTCCATCCTGCTGGTAATTCGGATGAGACATTAAAATGAGGTCCCATCTCTATATGACCTTAATAGCTGTTTCTAGGACGTTAAACCCTTTCACTTTTCTGTTTATTACACTGTAATTGCACTAAGAAAGTCCCTATTTTCTTTCTGCACGCTGTAATGGGTAGTTCTGGTTCTATCCAGTTGTGGGTTGTTGGTCGGGCGAAAGCAACGTCGTAACTTAACAGTAGGGGTTCCTCCTTATAGGACTCACGATATGCCTGGTTTGGCTCTCAGTTATCTTTGGCTCTTTTGTTACCTGGGAGTTGAATTGGGTTATTGCCCATTATAACAGTAGTAAGATTATTACTGATCCTACTGTTTTTGGGAGGGACCAAGTGATTCTGGTGTGGCGAGGACCTGGCATCAGATCAGCATTATTCTGATTTCAAGGCTGAATATATAGTTTTTATACGCCCATTTGAAAAAACGGGACGTATTATGTATTCATCAATGATCTTGAACGGGCGGGCGGGCGGGCGGGTGGGTGGTCGGTTACAGCTTGTCCACGCAATAACTAGAGATCTACGTGACGGATTGTAACCAAATTTGGTATACATGTTTATCACGGCAAGCCGAAGAAGCCTTTTGATTTTCAAAACTTTCCGATGACTTATCTCCCCTTGGTGGCCATTTTTATTTTTTGCACTGTATCCTTGTCCATGCAATAACTCAAGTTCTACTTCACCGCTCGTAACTAAATTCGGTATACATGTTTATCACGGCAAGACGAAGAAGCCTATTGATTTTGAATAAGTCGAGTTCTACTTGACGGATCGTAACCAAATTTGGTTTACATGTTTATCACGTCAAGATGAGTTATCTCCCCTTGTTGACTGGCCTTGCCTCGACGGGCGTATATTGTGACCTTCGGCACTCTTGTTTTTCTTGTAAATATTCAGTTCTGATTTTGGGATTTTCCCCCCATTTTTACATGTACTTGAACATGTACATGTACAGGTAATATATGGGATTTAGTACTAAACCCATTGACCTGGCCTTAAATGACCTCAGCTGTTGATAGGCAGTTGAACCCCAACAAACAAAATCTATCCAGATGCTGTGCTATAAATAATACATATGTGCGATTTGTTTGGGCAAGACATTTTCATCCTAGCCTAATCTGCTAGATGGGCGCTCCTTTCTCCGGGCGCTTTACTCTGCTCTGAGTGCCATGTAAAAGACCTAAGGCCCTGTTATTGTGCAACTTTTGAGCATGTTCTGTAAGTTCGTACTCGAAATGACAGTTTGATTGGTCGAGTTTGATTGACCGATCCACTCAATCAATTGATCAGTCAATCAGTCGTCACTCAATAAATCAAACTTTCAACCAATCAGTTGTATATAGTCACCAGCTAAGAACAAAATACCTTAAGTGTAGATTTTTATAATTTCTCAGTTACACAGTGTGGTTATGATATAAATGTTTTGCTGACGGCATCTCAGCTTCTTTAGTAACTGAATGACAAACAGCGTAGTCCCTGATCAGACTGTGTGGATGTTCTGAATGTCTTGCTAGAGCATCACAGCTTCTTTAGTAACTGAATGGCGTAACAGTGTAGTCCCAGATCAGACTGCGCGGATGCGCAGGCTGATCTTGGGACTACGCTGGTCATGAACTTTGCAAGGTACATTTTCTGTCACCGAGCCTTATATATATTGTTGGCTACTTTATCACTGCCAGATGACCAGTTTTCGGACACCAGCTTCTTTGAACTTGAAGGTAAACGTATACAGTCAAACCTGTGAATAAAGGCCAGCCATAGGAAGAGAAAATGCTGGCCTTTGTTCACAGGTGGTCTTTGTTCACAGGTGGTCTTTGTTCTCTGGTTCATTTATGTATGTAGTAAGTGAATAATTGGGAAAACAAAAGCACTGCTGCTATAAACAGGTAGTTGCCCTTAAACGGAGGTTCGACTGCATTTCACATTTCCAACGTGACATTATGTTTAAGGGTTCAATCCCCACACTGTGCATGAAAGAATACTTTCATAGTATTTCCATCCAATTTTTCTTTCGGATGACACTTGAAACGGAGGTCTCTATATGACCTTAGATTTTGATGTTGGAACGTTAATCACTTTCATTTTTTATTTTGAGCTTTTTGTTACAACAACCTATGTCTGCCGCATATCACTTGCTGACGATTTATAGGTTAATGATTTGTACAATATTAAATGGTGTGTAGTCATTGTTAGTGATGTTGTTGTAGACTTACATTAGCAATTGCACGTTGAAGCACGAATGTTTTAATATGTGTCTTTCACAGGAGAAATGGTGCTTATGGGATTTATGGCCAGTGTAGCTGATCAAATAGCACACTCATGTAGCCTGATAACGATCTTTTATTAATGGAATGGCGAATAGTGTAGATCCTGATTATACTGTGCAGATGCACAAGCTTATCTGGATCTACACTGGTCGCATAACCTATAAGCCCAATTTCTCCAGTCACAGCAAGATATCAGTTATTATATTGTCTAGTGATGCGTTCATGTTTTAATACTTATGTTGATTTATGTATCGCATAATTTTCAATTGATTCAGA
Source organism: Conchocele bisecta (assembly GCA_029237695.1). NCBI lineage: Eukaryota > Metazoa > Mollusca > Bivalvia > Lucinida > Thyasiridae > Conchocele > Conchocele bisecta. Next base: position 23,645,713 of record CM055277.1, read on the forward strand.
AATGTTTGCTGATCGCTTAATATTTGTGAGGTCAGTTGACCACAATTATATCTATTTGAACATTCACTTGATCTGCACATATTAGATAGTCCTGTATGTATATATACATTGACTTTGTCAATAAAACTAAACAGCACACTCTTGATAGCAAAGTCAGTGTTTCGTAACTTGCGACAAATTGACATAAAACTAGTTGAAATTTAATTTTCATAATTAATGCATGTATTTATATTTTTGAAACTGTCAGAAAATGCAATGTAAATATAAGCAATAATACCGGATACAATTATAATGGTGTGAAACTTTTGAGAGAGAAAATCCTATTTCTTTTATTTCATCTCGAAAGTATCTGTTGTTACCGAGTCAGAGTGGTAACAACATACATGTATATTTTTATGGACTAATAAGATTTTTTATGCCCCACGACGATAGTGGAGGGGGCATTTAGTGTTACCCTTGTCCATCCGTCCTGTCCGTCCTTCCGAGCTTACAAATGGATACATATGTGGCTAGGAGAACAAGAGGTTTAATGTGTAATATTATATTCTATTGTTCTTTGTTTTTATGTGGCTAAACATGGGTTTATGTGGCTACAGAACAATAGGGATGAACAAAGGAAAAGGTTAGGTTAGTCACATAAGTATCCATTTGTAGGAACGTCCGTCCGTCGTCCGTCCGTCCGTCCGTCCGTCCGTCACAAACCTTGTAAGTCGTAAAACTTTTAAACCGTAATAGCTACAGACATGAAACTTGGTATGTAGCTTCCTTATGATGAGTAGATGTGCAAAGGTTATTTCGATTTTTGATTCGACCCTAGGGTCATGGATTATATTCCCTTTTCGACTTAGAATATTCCCATTTTGTCATAAAACTTTTAAACCGTGCTAGCTACCGACCTGAAACATGGTATGTAACTTCCTTATGATGAGTAGATGCACAAAGTTTATTTCAATTTTTGATTTGATCCCCGGGTCATGGATTATCTCCCCCTTTTTTACTTAAAATTTACTAATTTTGGCTTCGAAATCGTAAAACTTTTAAACCATAATAGCTACACACCTGAAACGTGGCATGTAGCTTCCTTATGATGAGTAGATGTGCAAAGCTTATTTAGATTTTTGATTTGACCCCCGGGTCATGGATTATCTCTCCTTTTTGACATGGATTTTTTCCTTGTTTATTATCAAGCGGTATGTGGGGTATTCGTGTTCTATGAACATATTGTTCTAGTTTTAAACAAAAATCGTATCCTGAAACCAAAATGGGTTAAACAGACCAAATATTTTGAATTCCACTAATAAATAAACATTTGATAGTTTTATTCTTTAATTGCGTGTTCCATTTATCTGAACATGTTTTTAGTTTAGTTTCTTTGTGTTCAGTAGATGCATGTTAACCGTTACTACGCTGAATTAAATGTTGTCGTCTGCTGGAAATGTTTTATTTTCTATATTTCTCAACAAAAACCTGGTTTTGACAGCACATGAGAATGGTCTCCAGTGGAGACGTTTCTCATGTGCTGTTAAAACCATTTTTATGCCACCGGGTTTCGAAGAAACGGGTGGCATATAGTGTTTGGACCGTCTGTCCGTCTGTCCGTCCGTCTGTCCGTCCGTCTGTCCGTCCGTCACACTTTTCATTTAACCACTTTGTCACAGTTTCTCAAATATGCTGCAGGTGGCATCCGCGTTCGACAGACGCATTTCTTGTTTTGTCAAGAATTGAAGCAAAAATGAAAAACAGCAAACGGCCATTTCCGTCAACAGCGTAGGAAGGGTTGAAGAATGTTTAGTAGAGTTATTTTATGTGTGTCTTCCATTATTTCATTGGAGGATTGAGGGATGAACAGAGAATCTATTTTTACCCAGATTAGCACCTGGAGCCAAGTGACCCAGGGCCAAACGTGATATTTTAATTGTTTCCCCTCCGCTACCTACCCACCAAAATTATCAGAAATCAAATAAATTTTGGGTCGTTGGGTAGGGAAAATATTTTATTTATTTTCAGTTACCCACTCATGACTAAATTGTTCAGTATATTTGCTCGTGATAATACACAGATCCCATCTGTAACCTTTAATAATGCAGAGTTTGGGCAAATAGAAATGGTATAAGGTGTAATTATCTATCACACAAAAATAATAACATAAAATAGAATATTATTTAGAATAAAAAACATATTTTCTCTACCAACCTACCCACATGTATATGACCCGGGTAGTGGGAGGGGAAACAAATATATTTTTAATGTTGGCCCAATGTAGTATAGGAACCTGGCATCAGCACCAGTTCAGTAGCCGATTTCATCAACATTGCAAAGTATACTTATCTAGCAAAGTATACTTTGAGGGAGTAATCATTTTTTTTTTCCGAAATGCATTATGTCATATAGAAGTAACGACTGCATATATTTGATGATTAAATGTACATGTATGCAGAATTATTATACTGAATTTATTTCATTATCACAGCCAAAATGGCTGTGATAATGTAATAAATTCAGTATAATTAAAAATAAATTAATATCCGAAAATAGAAAATTTCTCCCTCAAAGTATACTTTGCTAGATAAGTATACTTTGCAATGTTGGTGAAATAGGCGAGAGGACACCAGCGTGTAGCAAAAATAGGATATAGAGATGCAAAACTTGTCAGTCTGTCCATCACGTTTTCCATTATAGGAATGAATGGCCTTTTTGTGGAATTTATAGGAGTATAAACTTGGAAAAGTCGCGGGAATACTTCCGGCCTTCGTCCAGTATTCCCGCGACTTTTCCAAGTTTATATCCCCGATAAGTTCCACAAAAAGGTCATTCATTCCTTATAATTCCAGCATTTTAAATAAATTCATTAAGAAAATGTGTTTATTTTCCGTTTTCTTAAGAATTATTTTAACTGCGCCTGACGGTTACGGAAAGTAGTTCGGCATAGGAGTTTACTGGGATATAAATTTTGGACAGAGACTTGCTACGGGCCAATCAAATATTAGGGAATTTTGTAAATATTTTTGTGCTGGAATTATTCTGCTATAACTTCTTAACCGTATGAACAATTCGCTAGAAACGTCATGTGTATGCCTTTATCTATATTTTCATTGCATTCCCATCTGTATATGACCTTTTTGTTGAATGGGATTTATGACCAGTGTAGCTCCTGATAAAAAACACGCTACTGTAGCCTGATAACGATCTAAATTGCTTGTTAGCAGCACGACGGGTGTTTCATTGATGGAATGGCGAATAGTGCAGATCCTGATCCAACTGCGGATGCACAGGCTGATCTGGATCTACACTGGTCGAAAACCCATTAGCCCTATTTCTCCAGTCACAGCCACATTTCAAAGACATTAGCAATTTTGGCTTGAATTGTTATGTTGAACTGCACTTCAACTACGCGGGAGACGGAAATTGAGGTCTGCTGTTTTTAATTGTTGCCTTAATTCTTAACAAAAACGGTTTTGACAGCACATGAGAATCGTCTCCAGTGGAGACGATTCTCATGCGCTGTCAACACAGGCTTTTGTCGAGAAATATTAAAAATTAAATATTTCCAGCAGACGACAAAATTTAATTCAGCGAAGTAAGGGGTTAAGCCAAAGTACTTGCCTAGAAGCAATCAGCACTCACCATGTAGATCCGGGTAATTGATTTATCAGGACCTGAAATAATCAGTTGGAAGGAATTAAAAATACCTCTGTATATGTCTATATGATGTGCTATGCGAAGGTACAGAAATGAAGAGTTCTTTAGAATCGGGATAATCAGTTTTAGTTTATCGAGTAAAAGCATCATATACAAAATTATACTGTCTGATCTCATGTTTAAGGTGACCCTGAAACATATTTAATTTTTCGAGTTAGAGCATCATGTACAAACTGATACGGTCTGATCTCATTTTTACGGCGTATCTGAAACGTGTTTATTTTTTCGAGTTAAAGCATCATGTAGGAAATTATCCTGTCTGATCTCAGTTTTACGTTGCCTCCGAACGTGTTTAGTTTTTCATGTTAGAGCATTATGTAGAAAATTATACTCTCCGAACTCAGTTGAACTGAGTTCGGAGAGTATAATTTTCTATATAACGCTCAATAACTCAATAAACGAAACATGATTATCCGCTACATTTATGTTCCCAGTGACGGAGACGGCAATGCGGACCGCGGCAAATCTGCTCGGTATCAGCCCCACCAACATGGAGCAGGTGTTCTTGTACCGGAGTATAGCGTCGGGCGGGAACAAGCGGCGAGCATCTTTATAAAGCCCGTACCCCAGCGGGAGGCGTACAGTCGCAGGGATTGTCTCGCCACAGTGTTATATTCAAAGTTAGTTGTAAAGACTTGTTACGATGAGTGTGCTGTACAAATGTGCGGCCAGATACAGTGGAACCTCTCTAGACCAGACACCAGGAAAATCACTTGTGATCTAATTGTTGATGAGTTTCTTGGTCATAATGTCTGTTCATGATCGCATAGCACAGAACTATGTCTCAGAATGACCACATGCCTGATTTACAGGGTGTCCGGTTTAGAGAGGTTTCACTGTATTAATACATCATATGCATACGACATGAGCTTCATTTCACCGTGACCCACTTTTTCTGCTTCAGTTAATTTTCTTGTTCAAGTCTTTTCGACAATACAGCCTTCGATGCTTTGCCTCGCTTCTTGATATTTCTAATTTCTTCCCTTGATTTCCAGGTTATTCGAGTGGCTGGTTACCTACATGAACTCCCAACTCGAGGCTATCGACTTTGACCATACAATAGGTATGTTACGTCTTGCCACGTGTCAAATGCAGCAAATTCACCTACAACGTTTTAGCAGCTCTGTATGCTGGTCGCGGCGCTTGAACCAGTTAATTTGCTGTGTCTGGGATTGAAATACAAGCAAACGATAAAATATATAATCATAGTAATTTCCAATAACCTCCGAAGGGAATGCACATTTAATACACATTTGTTTTATTATCATCCTTTGTGAGGAATATCATGGAAGGTGAATTGGCAATTCTGCACCTGAGAAGACTAAGAACTTAAAACAATGTATATAATTATATTACAGTGGAACCTGTCTAAACCGACACCATGAAAACACTAGAAACAAAATTGCTACCCCGCTCCACACCACTCGCAAGGGTAGCAATTTAACCCCATCTCTTTAATGTAACGCATGGAAGAGTGATTTTTGCAATTGTTTATCCGGCGTGTTTGATATGTTAGCGATATAAAACTGTCAAAGCTGTATCACTACATTATTAATAAAGAGCATACACATGCAGAATTGGTTATATTACCATGTCACAGTGTTTATCTGACATTTACATGTATATCTTGTAAAGCTGAAAGCTTTATTTCGTTGTGTTGAATGTTGAACAACAACTAGAGAAAAGATAGCTTCCATGGGAAAATGATTTCTGTTCTATTATTTTGGGCAATTTACTAGTTCTACATCATAGATTATTTGTTTAAAGGTATAAAATATACAGTTTACTCAATCTTGACATAAAACATCAACAGGTTTGGGTATGCACTTCGGTTGCTCATATTTTTGAAATGGGTCAAATTGTAGCCGTAGATAACTTATCTCAGGTGATAATGTCTATGATCGCATAGCACACAACTATGGCTCAGAATTATCAAATGCCTGATTTACATGTATTATGCTATGGTAGGCAGCAGGTTGACAGCATGAGAAGATATATTTTGCAATCGGGTTCATTCTTTCCGGGTTCATCCTTATCGGAATTCTGATATCACTGCTTTGGCCCCCAGGTACATTTTTGGATTTCTTGTATTTGAGAGTTGAACCCGGCTATACCCATTATAAGAGTTGTAAGATTAATGATAGTGCTATTACTTTTAGTGGGTTGGGATAAGTGACTGATATGAGCACCTGATACTGGATGCAGGTTGTCTTGTTTCGGGGCTGAACATATTTACACATAAAGGTATTTGTTGTTACCACTCAAATGAAAGTGAATGGGTTTAACGTCCCACCAACAGCTAGGGTCATATAGAGACTGTACCACAGTTTAAAGTCTGATCCGACAGACCAGTGGGATGGAAATACTATGAAAGAATTTTTGATGCCTAAGGCGAGGTTTGAACCCACAACCTCCGGATTGAAAGTCAGGTGTTCTAACCCCTAGGACACGATCCATCCCCGCCACTCAAATGAACCGTCTCGACGAGATGGTTCAAACAAGTGGTAACAACATATGCCTTTGTAGAGAAATAAACAAAATAAGATTTTATTCAAGAAAATATATTGTATCCTTAGATTGAAATGTGTTATATAAATTGCAGGACTGTTAGACATCTATGAGTTTGAGGTATTCAACTTTACACAAAATAGTCCATATGAGTTACTTTGGGCTGAAAGGGTGTAACAATTATAGTAGTAAAAAATCCTATTTTCTTTATTTCATCTCGAAAATATATGTTGTTACACTCATTTGAACCGTCTTAACGAGACGGTTCAAACGAGTGGTAACATCATATAACCTTATGGAGAAATAAAGAAAATAATGAAATTTTCTCAGAGAAACTTTTTGTATCCTTAGATTCAAAAGGGTTAAATAAATTCCAGGACTGTTGGACATCTATGGGTTCGAGGTATTCAACTTTACACAAAATAGTCCATATCACTACTTTGGGTAAAACGTTTAAACAATTATAGTACATGTAGTATGAAACTTTTGAGTAAAAAATTCTGTTATCTTTATTTCACCTCGAAAATATATGTTGTTACCACTTGTTTGAACCGTCTCGACGAGACGGTTCAAACGAGTGGTAACAACATATACCTTTATAAAGAAATAAAAAAAAAATGATTTTTTTTTTCAGCAAAATTTATTGTATCCTTAAATAAATTCCAGGACTGTTGGACATCTATGGGTTCGAGGTCTTCAACAACAACAGCCTGGAGCAGCTGTGTATAAACTACGCTAATGAGAAACTACAACAACACTACGTTCGCCACTTCCTGAAAGATCTACAGGTAAAGGCACACGAGACATGCCATGTGATTTTTGTACCTACGAACAAAATTGATATCTCCTGAAGCATGTTGACAATATTTTCCGAAAGTTAACAAAATTTCCATAGCAAATGCTGAATTCTATTCCACATATGCTACGAAAATTTTGTCATCTTTCGACGTCGTTTATGGAAGATATCACAATTTCTGTAAATATATTTTATGAAAAAAATCGCGCATGTTCTTAGGTACAAAATTACATGGTGCGTCTCCTATGCCCGAAGTTATAGATATTGAAGAAAATTCTGCTAAATAATTGACAGTAGTTCACACTTTTCTGTAGCCTATTTCACCAACATTGCAAAGTATACTTATGTAGCAAAGTATACTTTGAGGGAGACATTTTCAATTTAAGGATAAATTTATTAATTTTTAGCCAGGTTTTTTGAAAAAAATCCAGGCTATTGGATTGGCGAAAGCCGGGCGGGCGGGCGGGCGGCGGGAGCGGCGTCCACAGTCAATGTTAAGTTTTCGTGTTTGAGTCCATTTCTTTGTTACTGTACCACCTAGGACCACCAAACTTTCACAGCTTCATAATCAAGGGGTGCCCACCACATATCACTATCCAACATGTTACTTTTTTTTTAACTTGACCCATTTTTTCCGCGTAGTCGACTTAGCCATTTTCAATGTTAAGTTTTCGCGTTTACAATGTTAAGTTTTCGTGTTTAAGTCCATTTCTTTGGTACTGTACCACCTAGGACCATCAAACTTCACAGCTTCATAATCAAGGGGTACCCACCACATATCACTATCCAACATGTTACTCTTTTTTTTTTTAACTTCACCCATTTTTTCCGCGCAGTCGACTTAGCCATTTTCAATGTTACGTTTTCGCCTTTACAATGTTAAGTTTTCGTGTTTAAGTCCATTTCTTTGGTACTGTACCACCTAGGACCACCAAACTTTCACAGCTTCATAACCAAGGGGTGCCTACCACATACAACTATCCAACATGTGACCATTTTTTTTTACCTTCACCTATTATTTCTACGTAATTGACTTAGCCACATTTTCAACGTTAACTTTTTACGTACGTCTGGTTAGAGTTTTTTGGTTAAAACGTTTGCGTTATACTATATCTCTGCAACTGCTTCGCCCATTACCTTGAAACTTCACATGGGTGTTTATCATCATCCATATTTTCATTCTAACCCCCAACCGTGCGGCCCCTGTGCCCAATGTCAAGGTCAAATTACTTTGAATTTTTTTGTTAAATTTTTTCGTGTACTATATCTCTGCAACTGTTTCACCCAATACCTTGATACTTCACATGGGTGTTTATCATCATTGTCGCACCTGCTTGCGGAAAGCGCGATCCTGTGCCCAATGCCAAGGTCAAATTACTTTGAATTTTTTTGTTAAAGTTTTTTTGTGTACTATATCTCTGCAACTGCTTCACCCAATACCTTGATACTTCACATGGGTGTTTATCATCATTGTCGCACCTGCTTGCGGAAAGCGCGATCCTGTGCCCAATGTCAAGGTCAAATTACTTTGAATTTTTTTGTTAAATTTTTTTTGTGTACTATGTCTCTGCAACTGCTTCACCAATACCTTGATACTTCAAAATGGGTGTTTATCATCATTGTCGCACCTGCTTGCGGAAAGCGCGATCCTGTGCCCTATGTCAAGTTCAAATTACTTTGAATTTTTTTGTTAAAGTTTTTTCGTGTACTATATCTCTGCAACTGCTTCACCCAATACCTTGATACTTTACATGGGTGTTTATCATCATTGTCACACCTGCTTGCGGAAAGCGCGATATCGTCGGCATTTTGGCATACGTTCGTCCGTGTGTCCGGTTAAAGTTTTTTGGTTAAAGTTTTTCCATTTACTATATCTATTTTTTTAGTGTCCATGCCTCGCCCCAAGGCGCGACATGCAGGCCACGGCCATCTAGTCTACAAAAAGTGGGTATAATTATGTTATCCAAGTGTCTATGCTTGGAAAAAACCTGGCCTTCGTGGCTTTGCCTCGTTTCTTGTTATTATACTGAATTTATTACATTATCACAGCCATTTTGGCTGTGATAATGTAATACATTCAGTATAATATTGAATGGCTCTGATAATGTAATAAATTCAGTATAATATTTCTGCATACTTTTAATCTGACATCAAATATATGCAGTTGTTAGTTCTATATGAAATAATGCATTTTGGGGAAAATAAATGATTACTCCCTCAAAGTATACTTTGCTAGATAAGTATACTTTGCAATTTTGATGAAATCGGCTACTGATATCATATGAACTGCCACCCTATGCAGGTGTGTTCATGTCTGTTAATGCTATTCCCATTGAAGGGCTGTAAAACTCAATACATTCATCATGTTATTAGCTCGAGTACGAAGAAGAGTGCATTGACTGGAAGTTCTTGACCTACACTGACAATCAAGCGTGCCTGGATGTTCTGGAAGGCCAGCCTAGTGTCTTCGGTCTACTCAATGAGGTAGGTATACTCCTATTACTTTTAGGGAAGGGAGTCAAGTGATTTTGGTGTGATATGGACCTGGCACCAGGTCAGGTTCTTCTAATTTCTGGCCTGTGTATATAATTTTTTCGATGTAAATATTCCGTTCTGATTTTGGGATTTTCCCCGCAATGCAGCAGGTTGAATACAGGATCGAACCCGTTGGCCTGGCCTTAAATGACCGTAGCTGTTGATAGGCCATTAAATACCAACAAACAAACATGTATATTTTGATTTAATCAATGAGGTATGCACTTGCCTACATACGTGATCAGAGCAAAGAAAAGAAATGTATTTCCAGATTTCTTTGTTTTGCATATCTTGTGGACAATGTGATAGATATGTAGTTTAATAGTAGGTCCTTCCAGATCTGAGTGAGAAAAAAAGTACCGGAATATACATGTACACAGAGCTCCAGATAAGCTGCATATTTGCTTAAATACCCAATTAAAATTGCCAAAAACCCAATTGAAATCAGAAGTAGCGAGTATCAAAAAGCAATAAACAATTTGTGGTACCTTTATCATGCTGCAGAAAACAATAAACATACCACAAATATAGCATATTATTCTTATTTTCCATGAAAACACATCTTGGTATTTCATTAGAATATCTTATCTGGAGATTTGGAAGACATCAACTACTTGAAGGAAACAGTCATTATAATGATATAATGGTAAATATTGGGACACTGTGTTGCGAGAAACCATGTAGTTATATGTGCTTCGTAGAATACATTGTGTGCCAAAATATATGGTTATTACGTTACACTGTTTCAATCTATTGTATTTACAGGACGTGCAGCTAAACAGGAAATCTGACACGAGAAACCTGTGTGAACGGATACTAACCATCACAAACTCGCATACCGATGACTCACCACCGCTGAAAAAACCCAAGACCTTCATGAAAACGCCAGCATTCACGGTCGTACATTACGCAGGCATGGTCACGTACAATGGGGAGGGGTTGACCACTAAAAACAAGGATAGCATACCAGAAGAACTGATATCAATGCTACGTCGAAGTTCGAATACTTTTGTATCGGCCCTCTTTCACGATTTTCAAAACGAGGATTCGAAGGGACGAAAACGGAAAACGGTACTTGGGAAATTCAAGGTATGTGAAATGTGGCTGTCGGTTTTGCGACCAGTGTAGATCCAGATCAGCCTGTGCATCCGCATAGTCTGATCAGGATCTGCACTATTCACCAGTTCATCAATGAAACACCTGTCATGCTTTTAACATGCAGTATAGATCGTTATCCAGCTACAGGAGTGCTATTTGATCAAGAGCTACACTGGTCACAAATCCCATAAGCCCCCAATTCTCCAGTCACAGCCAACAAATGAAGATTGTGGCGTTGTGTTGATTTTTGGTATAGACTATGTACTGAGCTGATAAATGTAAATGGATGAGAAAAAAGTCGCTTACGACATGCGCGACCAGTGTAGTCCCTGATCAGACTGTGCATCTGCACAGTCTGATCAGGGAATACACTGTTTGCTATTCAGTCATTGAAGTGATACAAACTTAAAGGTACATGCCCACTCGTATTGATTGGCATTATTATACATTTTATATCAGACATAACTTTTCACACTGATATCAGGGGTGTGTTTCCTTAAAATGTTAATGGACATTACTATTAATTCTCTATATTTGTTTTTATGCCACCGGGTTTCGAAGAAACGGGTGGCATATAGTGTTTGGACCGTCCGTCCGTCCGTCCGTCCGTCACACTTTTCGGTTAACCACTTTGTCACAGTTTCTCAAATATGCTGCAGGTGGCATCCGCGTTCGACAGACGCATTTCTTGTGCAATGATCATACTTTATAATCTCTCAAAATTCTTATTTTTTCAGGTGACGCATTTAATTAGTTTAATTAATTAAAAAATATCATGCCTCATTTGCATATGAAAATAGCCTGATACCACCGCGTGTCACTATCAGCAAAATAAATATTACTAAATGATTATATCTGTATAGCGGGCACTCGTAATTTTTAGAACTGGTGGAATAGTGACACAATTATACACTTATTTATTTCCTATAAAGAACATTTTGTGTTTACTGAGTGGGCATGTACCTATCACCTGTAATCAATCAGTCACCTGTAATCAATCAATCACCTTTAATTAATTCATCAGCTGTAATGAATCACATGTAATCAATCAGTCACCCGTAATCAATAATCCCCTACAGGCATCCCTAGACAGCCTACTGTCGTCCCTGACCAGCTCCGACATCCACTATATCCGCTCGTATCAAGCCGAACCCCGGTGGTCGAGCCGCAGAGTTTGACCGCCCATACGTGATGTCACAACTCGCGGCCAAGCGGGATTATTGAGACGGTCAAGATCAGCGAGCAGGGCTTCCCGGCCAGGTTTTGTTATTGCCCTTTGACATTTAATCCTTTCATCTCTTCGCCGAGGCTACACACTATCTCTTACTATCATTCGCAGATGTACTTCATTTTTCGAGGGATGGCATGATAGTTCTAGTGTGTAGAGTATTGCACTTCAAACCTACCAGTAGCCGATTTCATCAAAATTGCAAAATATACTTATCTAGCAAAGTATACTTTGAGGGAGTAATCATTTATTTTTCCTGAAATGCATTATTTCATATAGAACTAACCACTGCATATATTTGATGATTAGAAGTATGCATAATTATTATACTGAATTTATTACATTACCACAGCCAAAATGGCTGTGATAATGTAATAAATTCAGTATAATAAAAAATAATAAATTTATCCTAAAATTGAAAATTTCTCCCTCAAAGTATACTTTGCTAGAAAAGTATACTTCTACAATGTTGGTAAAATAGGTTACATAGGTTATCGGCATGAACAAATATTTTCATCATGATTCCATCCAGTGGCTGTTTCAGATGAGACGTGAAACCGAGGTCCCATCTCTATATGACCTTAGCTGTTGCAAGGACGTTAAACACATTCATATTTTTATATCAAATTTATCAGGCTCGTAAACGGTAGGAAGTGGATCGTCTGGCCTCGGAATTCCTGTCATTTCTAGCCTGATATAATTGATTTGATGTTCAAATATATCCCACCGGTATTTGGAGATTTAGTGACAGTTGATAGAGAATATCTGCATAGTGTATTCATAGCAAGTTTATCGGCAGGCCTCGGAATTCCTACACATTTCCTGGTCTTGCCTGATAAACTTTGTATTCTCTCATATTACCCTATTATTGTTCAGGATCATCCAACACCGTGACTTCCTCGCATAGCAGTAACTCACGGCCAGTAAAATTACACGACAACAGGGCTCCAGATAAGAAGTTAGTAATGAGTATTTTCGCTCCATCATATCTGAAGCAATTGGGTATTTCAATATTTTAATTGGGTAAAATAAAATCACACTACTGTTTACTCATCAACAGACAGCAATTATTTAATAGTTTGCTTCAAAATTAAAACAAAATGAAAACATGCCTTGGTATTTCATTAGAATTGTCTCCATGAATATGGTATATTTGTGGTCTGTATATTGTTTTCTGTAGCATGATAAAGGTACCACAAATTTGTTATTGCTTTTTGATACTCGCTACTTCTGATTTAAATTGGGTGTTTGGCAATTTTAATTGGGTATTTACGCAAATACGCAGCTTATCTGGAGCTCTGCGACAAAGTAAATCATCCAATATACTTATGAATTCTCTAAAGGTGATTCCCCAATATCTCCTGCTATCCTATTCATATGTGTTCCATTCAATCATCCGACACCTTGCCTCCTTCATATGGCAGGTAACTCCCGGCCAGCCAGTAAACTTACACGACAAATCCTCCGATATGTTTATTCAAACAATGACTCGCGGTTACAGCATAACGTACAGTAGTTTCCTCCAGCGGTAAGGGCTGATCGTGCGGAACTATTCGTCCCCACGGGCCACCCCTGGTGCAATCATCTGACATGTTTATACTCCCGGTTACAGAATGACGTACAGCAGTTTCCTCCAGCGGTACGGGCTGATCATTCGGAACTGTTCGTCCCCACAGGCCACCCCGGGCGGGGCGGGGGACGCGGAGATGCTTGACGATCCCCTGGACGCCCTGTTGAAGCGACAACTCGAGATGTCGGACAACCCGCGCCGGTCCTCTACTCCGAGGAAACGGCTACGGCGTCGGGCAGGTAACTCACGGAGGGAAATGTTTCTGTGACTGGAGAAACAGGGCTTATGGGATTTGATCCGGATCAAATAGCACACTGCTGTAAATGTAAATGCTTTGAGCCTATTTCATCAACATTGCAAAGTATACTTTAGTAGCAAAGTATACTTTGAGGGAGAAATTTTCATTTTTTTTTTAAATTTATTAATTTCTATTATACTGAATTTATTACATTATGGCTGTGATAATGTAATAAATTCAGTATAATAATTCTGCATACTTTTAATCATGAAATATATGCATTTGTTAGTTCTATGTGAAATTATGTATTTCAGGAAAAATAAATGATTACTCCCTCAAAGTATACTTTGGTAGTAAAGTATACTTTGCAATGTTGATGAAATAGGCTACTGGCTCGATGACCTTGCATGTCGGGACCGACTATTTAAGTCCCCATCCGATAGGACTAGGCTAGCACGAAGTTGTCTTGCCCAAGGACACGCCGAATCGACCATTCACAGCGGCAGAGGTGGGAATCGAACCTGGGGTCTCCCGATCAGAAGTCCGACGCTCTACCTACTGAGCTAATCCGGCCACCTTCACACTGCCGTAGCCTGATAACAATTTATATTGCTTGTCAGAAGCATAACAAATGTTTCATTGATGGAATGTCGAACAGTGCAGATCCTGATCAGACTGCGGATGTCATTTTCTGTAAAATTTATCGCACATCGTCTTCGGTACAAAATCACTCACGTGGCTTGTGTGATATAATGTGGAACATTTCTGTGATAAATGTTTTCTGTGTACAGGGATGTCGGGTATCGACCACACCCGGAGATGCTGTGCTGCCATCCTGAGGCTCGAACTCGGTAACTGTCCCCAACTGACCCAGCAGTTCGGCCGCACAAAGCTGTTCCTACATCAGTACCAGGTAAATACATACGGAATACCAGGCTACTGTCTCGATATGTGGCTGTGACTGGAGAAATGGGGCCTATGGGTTTTGTGACCAGTGCAGATCCAGATCAGACTGATCAGGATCTGCACTGTTAGTAATTCCATCAGTGAAACAGATGTCATGCTTCTAACCAGCAATATAGATCGTTATCTATTCGATCAGAAGCTACCACAGGTGAAGGGGTAAAAATCACACGACTATATATTATATTATGAATATTTATTTAATGAGAGACTATCAGATTTTTTTTCCCCATCACCTGTGGGAGCTATGCTGGTCGCAAAACCCATACGAGGTTTGTTAGGCAAGGTGAGAAAATGCCGTGGAATATCTTCTGAGTCTGATACAGAATACCAGGCTAGTGTCCTATGATATCAAATTTATCAGGCAAGGCTAGGAAACGTGTAGGAATTCCGAGGCTTGCCGAGGAATTACTACCGTTTCCGAGCCGAGCCATATATCCATTCTGCATGGAATACATTATAGAGACTACCAGGCTAATGTCCTTTGATATCAAGTTTATCAGGCAAGGCTAGGGAATGTGTGCACCTTAACCAAATTTGGTACACATGTTTATCATTGCAAGAGGGAAGAACCATATTGGTTCTCAAAAAATGTTGATGTGCTCCCCTTGTTTACTGACTACGCATCGATGGGTGTATATTGTGACCTTTGGCATCAGATAGAGCAACTGGAGACGACACGACTAGACGTGTTGTCACGGAAAGCCGGCCAGATCCAG
>CM055277.1:23661566-23703535 GCA_029237695.1 Conchocele bisecta
CTGGATCTGGCCGGCTTTCCGTGACAGACAACGTCCAGTCGTGTCGTCTCCAGTTGCTCTATCTGATGCCAAAGGTCACAATATACACCCATCGATGCGTAGTCAGTAAACAAGGGGAGCACATCAACATTTTTTGAGAACCAATATGGTTCTTCCCTCTTGCAATGATAAACATGTGTACCAAATTTGGTTAAGGTGCACACGTTCCCTAGCCTTGCCTGATAAACTTGATATCAAAGGACATTAGCCTGGTAGTCTCTATAATGTATTCCATGCAGAATGGATATATGGCTTGGCTCGGAAACGGTAGTAATTCCTCGGCAAGCCTCGGAATTCCTACACATTTCCTAGCCTTGCCTGATAAACTTGATATCATAGGACACTAGCCTGGTATTCTGTATCAGACTCAGAAGATATTCCACGGCATTTTCTCACCTTGCCTAACAAACCTCGTATGGGTTTTGCGACCAGCATAGCTCCCACAGGTGATGGGGGAAAAAAATCTGATAGTCTCTCATTAAATAAATATTCATAATATAATATATAGTCGTGTGATTTTTACCCCTTCACCTGTGGTAGCTTCTGATCGAATAGATAACGATCTATATTGCTGATTAGAAGCATGACGTCTGTTTCACTGATGGAATTACTAACAGTGCAGATCCTGATCAGTCTGATCTGGATCTGCACTGGTCACAAAACCCATAGGCCCCATTTCTCCAGTCACAGCCACATATCGAGACAGTAGCCTGGTATTCCGTATGTATTTACCTGGTACTGATGTAGGAACAGCTTTGTGCGGCCGAACTGCTGGGTCAGTTGGGGACAGTTACCGAGTTCGAGCCTCAGGATGGCAGCACAGCATCTCCGGGTGTGGTCGATACCCGACATCCCTGTACACAGAAAACATTTATCACAGAAATGTTCCACATTATATCACACAAGCCACGTGAGTGATTTTGTACCGAAGACGATGTGCGATAAATTTTACAGAAAATGACATCCGCAGTCTGATCAGGATCTGCACTGTTCGACATTCCATCAATGAAACATTTGTTATGCTTCTGACAAGCAATATAAATTGTTATTAGGCTACGGCAGTGTGAAGGTGGCCGGATTAGCTCAGTAGGTAGAGCGTCGGACTTCTGATCGGGAGACCCCAGGTTCGTTTCCCACCTCTGCCGCTGTGAATGGACGATTCGGCGTGTCCTTGGGCAAGACAACTTCGTGATAGCCTAGTCCTATCGGATGGGGACTTAAATAGTCGGTCCCGACATGCAAGGTCATCGAGCCAGTACTGTAGCCTATTTCATCAACATTGCAAAGTATACTTTACTACCAAAGTATACTTTGAGGGAGTAATCATTTATTTTTCCTGAAATACATAATTTCACATAGAACTAACAAATGCATATATTTCATGATTAAAAGTATGCAGAATTATTATACTGAATTTATTACATTATCACAGCCATTAAATGGCTGTGATAATGTAATAAATTCAGTATAATAAAAATTAATAAATTTAAAAAAAAAATGAAAATTTCTCCCTCAAAGTATACTTTGCTACTAAAGTATACTTTGCAATGTTGATGAAATAGGCTCAAAGCATTTACATTTACAGCAGTGTGTTTGATCCGGATCCCATAAGCCCTGTTTCTCCAGTCACAGAAACATTTCCCTCCGTGAGTTACCTGCCCGACGCCGTAGCCGTTTCCTCGGAGTAGAGGACCGGCGCGGGTTGTCCGACATCTCGAGTTGTCGCTTCAACAGGGCGTCCAGGGGATCGTCAAGCATCTCCGCGTCCCCCGCCCCGCCCGGGGTGGCCTGTGGGGACGAACAGTTCCGAATGATCAGCCCGTACCGCTGGAGGAAACTGCTGTACGTCATTCTGTAACCGGGAGTATAAACATGTCAGATGATTGCACCAGGGGTGGCCCGTGGGGACGAATAGTTCCGCACGATCAGCCCTTACCGCTGGAGGAAACTACTGTACGTTATGCTGTAACCGCGAGTCATTGTTTGAATACACATATCGGAGGATTTGTCATGTAAGTTTACTGGCTGGCCGGGAGTTACCTGCCATACAAAGGAGGCAAGGTGTCGGATGATTGAATGGAACACATATGAATAGGATAGCAGGAGATATTGGGGAATCACCTTTAGAGAATTCATAAGTATATTGGATGATTTACTTTGTCGCAGGGCTCCAGATAAGCTGCGTATTTGCGTAAATACCCAATTAAAATTGCCAAACACCCAATTTAAATCAGAAGTAGCGAGTATCAAAAAGCAATAACAAATTTGTGGTACCTTTATCATGCTACAGAAAACAATATACAGACCACAAATATACCATATTCATGGAGACAATTCTAATGAAATACCAAGGCATGTTTTCATTTTGTTTTAATTTTGAAGCAAACTATTCAATAATTGCTGTCTGTTGATGTGTAAACAGTAGTGTGATTTTATTTTACCCAATTAAAATATTGAAATACCCAATTGCTTCAGATATGATGGAGCGAAAATACTCATTACTAACTTCTTATCTGGAGCCCTGTTGTCGTGTAATTTTACTGGCCGTGAGTTACTGCTATGCGAGGAAGTCACGGTGTTGGATGATCCTGAACAGTAATAGGGTAATATGAGAGAATACAAAGTTTATCAGGCAAGACAGGAAATTGTGTAGGAATTCCGAGGCCTGCCGATAAACTTGCTATGAATACACTATGCAGATATTCTCTATCAACTGTCACTAAATCTCCAAATACCGGTGGGATATATTTGAACATCAAATCAATTATATCAGGCTAGAAATGACAGGAATTCCGAGGCCAGACGATCCACTTCCTACGTCTACGAGCCTGATAAATTTGATATAAAAATATGAATGTGTTTAACGTCCTTGCAACAGCTAAGGTCATATAGAGATGGGACCTCGGTTTCACGTCTCATCTGAAACAGCCACTGGATGGAATCATGATGAAAATATTTGTTCATGCGATAACCTATGTAACCTATTTTACCACAATTGTAGAAGTATACTTTTCTAGCAAAGTATACTTTGAGGGGAGAAATTTTCAATTTTAGGATAAATTTATTATTTTTTATTATACTGAATTTATTACATTATCACAGCCATTTTGGCTGTGGTAATGTAATAAATTCAGTATAATAATTATGCATACTTTTAATCATCAAATATATGCAGTGGTTAGTTCTATATGAAATAATGCATTTCAGGAAAAATAAATGATTACTCCCTCAAAGTATACTTTGCTAGATAAGTATATTTTGCAATTTTGATGAAATCGGCTACTGGTATTGAAGTGCAATACTCTACACACTAGACTATCATGCCATCCCTCGAAAAATGAAGTACATCTGCGAATGATAGTAAGAGATAGTGTGTAGCCTCGGCGAAGAGATGAAAGGATTAAATGTCAAAGGGCAATAACAAACCTGGCCGGGAAGCCCTGCTCGCTGATCTTGACCGTCTCAATAATCCCGCTGGCCGCGAGTTGTGACATCACGTATGGGCGGTCAAACTCTGCGGCTCGACCACCGGGGTTCGGCTTGATACAGCGGATATAGTGGATGTCGGAGCTGGTCAGGGACGACAGTAGGCTGTCTAGGGATGCCTGTAGGGGATTATTGATTACGGGTGACTGATTGATTACATGTGATTCATTACAGCTGATGAATTAATTAAAGGTGATTGATTGATTACAGGTGACTGATTGATTACAGGTGATAGGTACATGCCCACTCAGTAAACACAAAATGTTCTTTATAGGAAATAAATAAGTGTATAATTGTGTCACTATTCCACCAGTTCTAAAAAAAAATTACGAGTGCCCGCTATACAGATATAATCATTTAGTAATATTTATTTTGCTGATAGTGACGCGCGGTGGTATCAGGCTATTTTCATATGCAAATGAGGCATGATATTTTTTAATTAATTTAAACTAATTAAATGCGTCACCTGAAAAAATAAAAATAATTTTGAATTTTGAGATTATAAAGTATGATCATTGCACAAGAAATGCGTCTGTCGAACGCGGATGCCACCTGCAGCATATTTGTGAAACTGTGACAAAGTGGTTAACCGAAAAGTGTGCGGACGGACGAACGGACGGACGACGGACGACGTACGGACGGACGGCGGATCCAAACACTATATGCCACCCGTTTCTTCGAAACCCGGTGGCATAAAAACAAATATAGAGAATTAATAGTAATGTCCGTTAACATTTTAAGGAAACACACCCCTGATATCAGTGTGAAAAGTTATGTCTGATATAAAATGTATAATAATGCCAATCAATACGAGTGGGCATGTACCTTTAAGTTTGTATCACTTCAATGACTGAATAGCAAACAGTGTATTCCCTGATCAGACTGTGCAGATGCACAGTCTGATCAGGGACTACACTGGTCGCGCATGTCGTAAGCGACTTTTTCTCATCCCATTTACATTATCAGCTCAGTACATAGTCTATACCAAAATCAACACAACGCCACAATCTTCATTTGTGGCTGTGACTGGAGAATTGGGGGCTTATGGGATTTGTGACCAGTGTAGCTCTTGATCAAATAGCACTCCTGTAGCTGGATAACGATCTATACTGCATGTTAAAAGCATGACAGGTGTTTCATTGATGAACTGGTGAATAGTGCAGATCCTGATCAGACTGTGCGGATGCACAGGCTGATCTGGATCTACACTGGTCGCAAAACCGACAGCCACATTTCACATACCTTGAATTTCCCAAGTACCGTTTTCCGTTTTCGTCCCTTCGAATCCTTCGTTTTGAAAATCGTGAAAGAGGGCCGACACAAAAGTATTTGAACTTCGCCGTAGCATTGATATCAGTTCTTCTGGTATGCTATCCTTGTTTTTAGTGGTCAACCCCTCCCCATTGTACGTGACCATGCCTGCGTAATGTACGACCGTGAATGCTGGCGTTTTCATGAAGGTCTTGGGTTTTTTCAGCGGTGGTGAGTCATCGGTATGCGAGTTTGTGATGGTTAGTATCCGTTCACACAGGTTTCTCGTGTCAGATTTCCTGTTTAGCTGCACGTCCTGTAAATACAATAGATTGAAACACGTGTAACGTAATAAACCATATATTTTGGAACACAATGTATTCTACGAAGCACATATAACTACATGGTTTCTCGCAACAGTGTCCCAATATTTACCATTATATCATTATAATGACTGTTTCCTTCAAGTAGTTGATGTCTTCCAAATCTCCAGATAAGATATTCTAATGAAATACCAAGATGTGTTTTCATGGAAAATAAGAATCATATGCTATATTTGTGGTATGTTTATTGTTTTCTGCAGCATGATAAAGGTACCACAAATTGTTTATTGCTTTTTGATACTCGCTACTTCTGATTTCAATTGGGTTTTTGGCAATTTTAATTGGGTATTTAAGCAAATATGCAGCTTATCTGGAGCTCTGTGTACATGTATATTCCGGTACTTTTTTTCTCACTCAGATCTGGAAGGACCTACTATTAAACTACATATCTATCACATTGTCCACAAGATATGCAAAACAAAGAAAACTGGAAATACATTTCTTTTCTTTGCTCTGATCACGTATGTAGGCCAGTGCATACCTCATTGAGTAAATCAAAATCTATCAAGTACATGTTTGTTTGTTGGTATTTAATGGCCTATCAACAGCTACGGTCATTTAAGGCCGGGCCAACGGGTTCGATCCTGTATTCAACCTGCTGCATTGGGGGGAAAATCCCAAAATCAGAACGGAATATTTACATCGAAAAAATTATATATACAGGCCAGAAATTAGAAGAACCTGACCTGGTGCCAGGTCCATACCACACCAAAGTCACTTGACTCCCTCCCCTAAAAGTAATAGGAGTATACCTACCTCATTGAGTAGACCGAAGACACTGGGCTGGCCTTCCAGAACGTCCAGGCACGCTTGATTGTCAGTGTAGGTCAAGAACTTCCAATCAATGCACTCTTCTTCGTACTCTAGCTGATAACATGATGAATGTATTGAGTTTTACAGCCCTTCAATGGGAATAGCATTAACATACATGAATACACCTGCATAGGGTGGCAGTTCATATTATATCAGTAGCCGATTTCATCAAAATTGCAAAATATACTTATCTAGCAAAGTATACTTTGAGGGAGTAATCATTTATTTTTCCCAAAATGATTATTTCATATAGAACTAACAACTGCATATATTTGATGTCAGATTAAAAGTATGCAGAAATATTATACTGAATTTATTACATTATCACAGCCATTTAATATTATACTGAATGTATTACATTATCACAGCCAAAATGGCTGTGATAATGTAATAAATTCAGCATAATAAAAATTAATAAATTTATCCTTAAATTGAAAATGTTTCCCTCAAAGTATACTTTGCTACATAAGTATACTTTGCAATGTTGGTGAAATAGGCTACAGAAAAGTGTGAACTACTGTCAATTATTTAGCAGAATTTTCTTCAATATCTATAACTTCGGGCATAGGAGACGCACCATGTAATTTTGTACCTAAGAACATGCGCGATTTTTTTCATAAAATATATTTACAGAAATTGTGATATCTTCCATAAACGACGTCGAAAGATGACAAAATTTTCGTAGCATATGTGGAATAGAATTCAGCATTTGCTATGGAAATTTTGTTAACTTTCGGAAAATATTGTCAACATGCTTCATGAGATCAACTTTGTTCTTAGGTACAAAATCACATGGCATGTCTCGTGTGCCTTTACCTGTAGATCTTTCAGGAAGTGGCGAACGTAGTGTTGTTGTAGTTTCTCATTAGCGTAGTTGATACACAGCTGCTCCAGGCTGTTGTTGTTGAAGACCTCGAACCCATAGATGTCCAACAGTCCTGGAATTTATTTAAGGATACAATAAATTTTGCTGAAAAAAAAATCATTTTTTTTTATTTCTTTATAAAGGTATATGTTGTTACCACTCGTTTGAACCGTCTCGTCGAGACGGTTCAAACAAGTGGTAACAACTATATTTTCGAGGTGAAATAAAGATAACAGAATTTTTTACTCAAAAGTTTCATACTACATGTACTATAATTGTTTAACGTTTTTACCCAAAGTAGTGATATGGACTATTTTGTGTATAGTTGAATACCTCGAACCCATAGATGTCCAACAGTCCTGGAATTTATTTAACCCTTTTGAATCTAAGGATACAAAAAGTTTCTCTGAGAAAATTTCATTATTTTCTTTATTTCTCCATAAGGTTATATGATGTTACCACTCGTTTGAACCGTCTCGTTAAGACGGTTCAAATGAGTGTAACAACATATATTTTCGAGATGAAATAAAGAAAATAGGATTTTTTACTACTATAATTGTTTCACCCTTTCAGCCCAAAGTAACTCATATGGACTATTTTGTGTAAAGTTGAATACCTCAAACTCATAGATGTCTAACAGTCCTGCAATTTATATAAACACATTTCAATCTAAGGATACAATATATTTTCTTGAATAAAATCTTATTTTGTTTGTATTTCTCTACAAAGGCATATGTTGTTACCACTTGTTGAACCATCTCGTCGAGACGGTTCATTTGAGTGGCGGGGATGGATCGTGTCCTAGGGGTTAGAACACCTGACTTTCATCCGGAGGTTGTGGGTTCAAACCTCGCCTTAGGCATCAAAATTCTTTCATAGTATTTCCATCCCACTGGTCTGTCGGATCAGACTTTAAACTGTGGTCCAGTCTCTATATGACCCTAGCTGTTGGTGGGACGTTAAACCCATTCACTTTCATTTGAGTGGTAACAACAAATACCTTTATGTGTAAATATGTTCAGCCCCGAAACAAGACAACCTGCATCCATAGTATCAGGTGCTCATATCAGTCACTTATCCCAACCCACTAAAAGTAATAGCACTATCATTAATCTTACAACTCTTATAATGGGTATAGCCGGGTTCAACTCTCAAATACAAGAAATCCAAAAATGTACCTGGGGGCCAAAGCAGTGATATCAGAATTCCGATAAGGATGAACCCGGAAAGAATGAACCCGATTGCAAAATATATCTTCTCATGCTGTCAACCTGCTGCCTACCATAGCATAATACATGTAAATCAGGCATTTGATAATTCTGAGCCATAGTTGTGTGCTATGCGATCATAGACATTATCACCTGAGATAAGTTATCTACGGCTACAATTTGACCCATTTCAAAATATGAGCAACCGAAGTGCATACCCAAACCTGTTGATGTTTTATGTCAAGATTGAGTAAACTGTATATTTTATACCTTTAAACAAATAATCTATGATGTAGAACTAGTAAATTGCCCAAAATAATAGAACAGAAATCATTTTCCCATGGAAGCTATCTTTTCTCTAGTTGTTGTTCAACATTCAACACAACGAAATAAAGCTTTCAGCTTTACAAGATATACATGTAAATGTCAGATAAACACTGTGACATGGTAAAATAACCAATTTCTGCATGTGTATGTTCTTTATTAATAATGTATTGATACAGCTTTGACAGTTGTATATCGCTAACATATCAAACACGCCGGATAACTGATTGCAAATATCACTCTTCCATGCGTTACATTAAAGAGATGGGGTTAAATTGCTACCCTTGCGAGTGGTGTGGAGCGGGGTAGCAATTTTGTTTCTAGTGTTTTCATGGTGTCGGTTTAGACAGGTTCCACTGTAATATAATTATATACATTGTTTTAAGTTCTTAGTCTTCTCAGGTGCAGAATTGCCAATTCACCTTCCATGATATTCCTCACAAAGGAGTGATAATAAAACAATGTGTATTAAATGTGCTTCCCTTCGGAGGTTATTGGAAATTACTATGATTATATATTTTATCGTTTGCTTGTATTTCAATCCCAGACACAGCAAATTAACTGGTTCAAGCGCAGCGACCAGCATACAGAGCTGCTAAAACGTTGTAGGTGAATTTGCTGCATTTGACACGTGGCAAGACGTAACATACCTATTGTATGGTCAAAGTCGATAGCCTCGAGTTGGGAGTTCATGTAGGTAACCAGCCACTCGAATAACCTGGAAATCAAGGGAAGAAATTAGAAATATCAAGAAGCGAGGCAAAGCATCGAAGGCTGTATTGTCGAAAAGACTTGAACAAGAAAATTAACTGAAGCAGAAAAAGTGGGTCACGGTGAAATGAAGCTCATGTCGTATGGATATGATGTATTAATACATGAAACCTCTCTAAACGACACCCTGTATAAATCAGGCATGTGGTCATTCTGAGACATAGTTCTGTGCTATGCGATCATGAACAGACATTATGACCAAGAAACTCATCAACAATTAGATCACAAGTGATTTTCCTGGTGTCTGGTCTAGAGAGGTTCCACTGTATCTGGCCGCACATTTGTACAGCACACTCATCGTAACAAGTCTTTACAACTAACTTTGAATATAACACTGTGGCGAGACAATCCCTGCGACTGTACGCCTCCCGCTGGGGTACGGGCTTTATAAAGATGCTACGCCGCTTGTTCCCGCCCGACGCTATACTCCGGTACAAGAACACCTGCTCCATGTTGGTGGGGCTGATACCGAGCAGATTTGCCGCGGTCCGCATTGCCGTCTCCGTCACTGGGAACATAAATGTAGCGGATAATCATGTTTCGTTTATTGAGTTATTGAGCGTTATATAGAAAATTATACTCTCCGAACTCAGTTCAACTGAGTTCGGAGAGTATAATTTTCTACATAATGCTCTAACATGAAAAACTAAACACGTTTCGGAGGCAACGTAAAACTGAGATCAGACAGGATAATTTCCTACATGATGCTTTAACTCGAAAAAATAAACACGTTTCAGATACGCCGTAAAAATGAGATCAGACCGTATCAGTTTGTACATGATGCTCTAACTCGAAAATTAAATATGTTTCAGGGTCACCTTAAACATGAGATCAGACAGTATAATTTTGTATATGATGCTTTTACTCGATAAACTAAACATGATTATCCCGATTCTAAAGAACTCTTCATTTCTGTACCTTCGCATAGCACATCATATAGACATATACAGAGGTATTTTTAATTCCTTCCAACTGATTATTTCAGGTCCTGATAAATCAATTACCCGGATCTACATGGTGAGTGCTGATTGCTTCTAGGCAAATACTTTGGCTTAACCCTTACTTCGCTGAATTAAATTTTGTCGTCTGCTGGAAATATTTAATTTTTAATATTTCTCGACAAAAGCCTGTGTTGACAGCGCATGAGAATCGTCTCCACTGGAGACGATTCTCATGTGCTGTCAAAACCGTTTTTGTTAAGAATTAAGGCAACAATTAAAAACAGCAGACCTCAATTTCCGTCTCCCGCGTAGTTGAAGTGCAGTTCAACATAACAATTCAAGCCAAAATTGCTAATGTCTTTGAAATGTGGCTGTGACTGGAGAAATAGGGCTAATGGGTTTTGCGACCAGTGTAGATCCAGATCAGCCTGTGCATCCGCAGTTGGATCAGGATCTGCACTATTCGCCATTCCATCAATGAAACACCCGTCGTGCTGCTAACAAGCAATTTAGATCGTTATCAGGCTACAGTAGCGTGTTTTTTATCAGGAGCTACACTGGTCATAAATCCCATTCAACAAAAAGGTCATATACAGATGGGAATGCAATGAAAATATAGATAAAGGCATACACATGACGTTTCTAGCGAATTGTTCATACGGTTGAAGAAGTTATAGCAGAATAATTCCAGCACAAAAATATTTACAAAATTCCCTAATATTTGATTGGCCCGTAGCAAGTCTCTGTCCAAAATTTATATCCCAGTAAACTCCTATGCCGAACTACTTTCCGTAACCGTCAGGCGCAGTTAAAATAATTCTTAAGAAAACGGAAAATAAACACATTTTCTTAATGAATTTATTTAAAATGCTGGAATTATAAGGAATGAATGACCTTTTTGTGGAACTTATCAGGGATATAAACTTGGAAAAGTCGCGGGAATACTGGACGAAGGCCGGAAGTATTCCCGCGACTTTTCCAAGTTTATACTCCTATAAATTCCACAAAAAGGCCATTCATTCCTATAATGGAAAACGTGATGGACAGACTGACAAGTTTTGCATCTCTATATCCTATTTTTGCTACACGCTGGTGTCCTCTCGCCTATTTCACCAACATTGCAAAGTATACTTATCTAGCAAAGTATACTTTGAGGGAGAAATTTTCTATTTTCGGATAAATTTATTAATTTTTATTATACTGAATTTATTACATTATCACAGCCATTTTGGCTGTGATAATGAAATAAATTCAGTATAATAATTCTGCATACATGTACATTTAATCATCAAATATATGCAGTCGTTACTTCTATATGACATAATGCATTTCGGAAAAAAAAAATGATTACTCCCTCAAAGTATACTTTGCTAGATAAGTATACTTTGCAATGTTGATGAAATCGGCTACTGAACTGGTGCTGATGCCAGGTTCCCATACTACATTGGGCCAACATTAAAAATATATTTGTTTCCCCTCCCACTACCCGGGTCATATACATGTGGGTAGGTCGGTAGAGAAAATATGTTTTTTATTCTAAATAATATTCTATTTTATGTTATTATTTTTTTGTGAAGGATAATTACACCTTATACCATTTCTATTTGCCCAAACTCTTATTAACGGTTACAGAATGGATCTATGTATGATCACAAGCAAATATACTGACCAATTTGGTCATGAGTGGGTAACTGAAAATAAATAAAATATTTTCCCTACCCAACGACCCAAAATTTATTTGATTTCTGATAATTTTGGTGGGTAGGTAGCGGAGGGGAAACAATTAAAATATCACGTTTGGCCCTGGGTCACTTGGCTCCAGGTGCTAATCTGGGTAAAAATAGATTCTCTGTTCATCCCTCAATCCTCCAATGAAATAATGGAAGACACACATAAAATAACTCTACTAAACATTCTTCAACCCTTCCTACGCTGTTGACGGAAATGGCCGTTTGCTGTTTTTCATTTTTGCTTCAATTCTTGACAAAACAAGAAATGCGTCTGTCGAACGCGGATGCCACCTGCAGCATATTTGAGAAACTGTGACAAAGTGGTTAAATGAAAAGTGTGACGGACGGACAGACGGACGGACAGACGGACAGACGGTCCAAACACTATATGCCACCCGTTTCTTCGAAACCCGGTGGCATAAAAATGGTTTTAACAGCACATGAGAAACGTCTCCACTGGAGACCATTCTCATGTGCTGTCAAAACCAGGTTTTTGTTGAGAAATATATAAAATAAAACTTTCCAGCAGACGACAACATTTAATTCAGCGTAGTAACGGTTAACATGCATCTACTGAACACAAAGAAACTAAACTAAAAACATGTTCAGATAAATGGAACACGCAATTAAAGAATAAAACTATCAAATGTTTATTTATTAGTGGAATTCAAAATATTTGGTCTGTTTAACCCATTTTGGTTTCAGGATACGATTTTTGTTTAAAACTAGAACAATATGTTCATAGAACACGAATACCCCACATACCGCTTGATAATAAACAAGGAAAAAATCCATGTCAAAAAGGAGAGATAATCCATGACCCGGGGGTCAAATCAAAAATCTAAATAAGCTTTGCACATCTACTCATCATAAGGAAGCTACATGCCACGTTTCAGGTGTGTAGCTATTATGGTTTAAAAGTTTTACGATTTCGAAGCCAAAATTAGTAAATTTTAAGTAAAAAAGGGGGGGGGGAGATAATCCATGACCCAGGGATCAAATCAAAAATTGAAATAAACTTTGTGCATCTACTCATCATAAGGAAGTTACATACCATGTTTCAGGTCGGTAGCTAGCACGGTTTAAAAGTTTTATGACAAAATGGGAATATTCTAAGTCGAAAAGGGAATATAATCCATGACCCTAGGGTCGAATCAAAAATCGAAATAACCTTTGCACATCTACTCATCATAAGGAAGCTACATACCAAGTTTCATGTCTGTAGCTATTACGGTTTAAAAGTTTTACGACTTACAAGGTTTGTGACGGACGGACGGACGGACGGACGGACGACGGACGGACGTTCCTACAAATGGATACTTATGTGACTAACCTAACCTTTTCCTTTGTTCATCCCTATTGTTCTGTAGCCACATAAACCCATGTTTAGCCACATAAAAACAAAGAACAATAGAATATAATATTACACATTAAACCTCTTGTTCTCCTAGCCACATATGTATCCATTTGTAAGCTCGGAAGGACGGACAGGACGGATGGACAAGGGTAACACTAAATGCCCCCTCCACTATCGTCGTGGGCATAAAAAATCTTATTAGTCCATAAAAATATACATGTATGTTGTTACCACTCTGACTCGGTAACAACAGATACTTTCGAGATGAAATAAAAGAAATAGGATTTTCTCTCTCAAAAGTTTCACACCATTATAATTGTATCCGGTATTATTGCTTATATTTATTGCATTTTCTGACAGTTTCAAAAATATAAATACATGCATTAATTATAAAATGAAAATTAAATTTCAACTAGTTTTATGTCAATTTGTCGCAAGTTACGAAACACTGACTTTGCTATCAAGAGTGTGCTGTTTAGTTTTATTGACAAAGTCAATGTATATATACATACAGGACTATCTAATATGTGCAGATCAAGTGAATGTTCAAATAGATATAATTGTGGTCAACTGACCTCACAAATATTAAGCGATCAGCAAACATTTCTGAATCAATTGAAAATTATGCGATACATAAATCAACATAAGTATTAAAACATGAACGCATCACTAGACAATATAATAACTGATATCTTGCTGTGACTGGAGAAATTGGGCTTATAGGTTATGCGACCATGTAGATCCAGATAAGCTTGTGCATCTGCACAGTATAATCAGGATCTACACTATTCGCCATTCCATTAATAAAAGATCGTTATCAGGCTACATGAGTGTGCTATTTGATCAGCTACACTGGCCATAAATCCCATAAGCACCATTTCTCCTGTGAAAGACACATATTAAAACATTCGTGCTTCAACGTGCAATTGCTAATGTAAGTCTACAACAACATCACTAACAATGACTACACACCATTTAATATTGTACAAATCATTAACCTATAAATCGTCAGCAAGTTGATATGCGCAGACATAGGTTGTTGTAACAAAAAGCTCAAAATAAAAAATGAAAGTGATTAACGTTCCAACATCAAAATCTAAGGTTATATAGAGACCTCCGTTTCAAGTGTCATCCGAAAGAAAAATTGGATGGAAATACTATGAAAGTATTCTTTCATGCACAGTGTGGGGATTGAACCCTTAAACATAATGTCACGTTGGAAATGTGAAATGCAGTCGAACCTCCGTTTAAGGGCAACTACCTGTTTATAGCAGCAGTGCTTTTGTTTTCCCAATTATTCACTTACTACATACATAAATGAACCAGAGAACAAAGACCACCTGTGAACAAAGACCACCTGTGAACAAAGGCCAGCATTTTCTCTTCCTATGGCTGGCCTTTATTCACAGGT
The DNA here is from genome assembly GCA_029237695.1 of Conchocele bisecta. Lineage (NCBI taxonomy): Eukaryota > Metazoa > Mollusca > Bivalvia > Lucinida > Thyasiridae > Conchocele > Conchocele bisecta. The sequence continues at coordinate 23,676,146 of CM055277.1, forward strand.
TTGACTGTATACGTTTACCTTCAAGTTCAAAGAAGCTGGTGTCCGAAAACTGGTCATCTGGCAGTGATAAAGTAGCCAACAATATATATTTATAAGGCTCGGTGACAGAAAATGTACCTTGCAAAGTTCATGACCAGCGTAGTCCCAAGATCAGCCTGCGCATCCGCGCAGTCTGATCTGGGACTACACTGTTCGCCATTCAGTTACTAAAGAAGCTGTGATGCTCTAGCAAGACATTCAGAACATCCACACAGTCTGATCAGGGACTACGCTGTTTGTCATTCAGTTACTAAAGAAGCTGAGATGCCGTCAGCAAAACATTTATATCATAACCACACTGTGTAACTGAGAAATTATAAAAATCTACACTTAAGGTATTTTGTTCTTAGCTGGTGACTATATACAACTGATTGGTTGAAAGTTTGATTTATTGAGTGACGACTGATTGACTGATCAATTGATTGAGTGGATCGGTCAATCAAACTCGACCAATCAAACTGTCATTTCGAGTACGAACTTACAGAACATGCTCAAAAGTTGCACAATACAGGGCCTTAGGTCTTTTACATGGCACTCAGAGCAGAGTAAAGCGCCCGGAGAAAGGAGCGCCCATCTAGCAGATTAGGCTAGGATGAAAATGTCTTGCCCAAACAAATCGCACATATGTATTATTTATAGCACAGCATCTGGATAGATTTTGTTTGTTGGGGTTCAACTGCCTATCAACAGCTGAGGTCATTTAAGGCCAGGTCAATGGGTTTAGTACTAAATCCCATATATTACCTGTACATGTACATGTTCAAGTACATGTAAAAATGGGGGAAAATCCCAAAATCAGAACTGAATATTTACAAGAAAAAACAAGAGTGCCGAAGGTCACAATATACGCCCGTCGAGGCAAGGCCAGTCAACAAGGGGAGATAACTCATCTTGACGTGATAAACATGTAAACCAACCAAATTTGGTTACGATCCGTCAAGTAGAACTCGACTTATTCAAAATCAATAGGCTTCTTCGTCTTGCCGTGATAAACATGTATACCGAATTTAGTTACGAGCGGTGAAGTAGAACTTGAGTTATTGCATGGACAAGGATACAGTGCAAAAAATAAAAATGGCCACCAAGGGGAGATAAGTCATCGGAAAGTTTTGAAAATCAAAAGGCTTCTTCGGCTTGCCGTGATAAACATGTATACCAAATTTGGTTACAATCCGTCACGTAGATCTCTAGTTATTGCGTGGACAAGCTGTAACCGACCACCCACCCGCCCGCCCGCCCGCCCGTTCAAGATCATTGATGAATACATAATACGTCCCGTTTTTTCAAATGGGTGGCGTATAAAAACTATATTCAGCCTTGAAATCAGAATAATGCTGATCTGATGCCAGGTCCTCGCCACACCAGAATCACTTGGTCCCTCCCAAAAACAGTAGGATCAGTAATAATCTTACTACTGTTATAATGGGCAATAACCCAATTCAACTCCCAGGTAACAAAAGAGCCAAAGATAACTGAGAGCCAAACCAGGCATATCGTGAGTCCTATAAGGAGGAACCCCTACTGTTAAGTTACGACGTTGCTTTCGCCCGACCAACAACCCACAACTGGATAGAACCAGAACTACCCATTACAGCGTGCAGAAAGAAAATAGGGACTTTCTTAGTGCAATTACAGTGTAATAAACAGAAAAGTGAAAGGGTTTAACGTCCTAGAAACAGCTATTAAGGTCATATAGAGATGGGACCTCATTTTATGTCTCATCCGAATTACCAGCAGGATGGAATTGCTATGGAAATATTTGCTTTCATGCCTAGGGTGGGGATTTATCATTTAACAATAACTTCAATACCGGGGGCCGCTTCACTAAACTTTGTACGACTAAAATGTTTGTAAATGCAAATTTAGGATTGTCTGGAAATTTCAATTGATGGATTTACATTTATTGAGCATAGGCTGCATATGCAGCCTATGCTCAATAAATGTAAATCCAACAATTGTTTATGAGAAAAAATTGTTAATGTGAAATTTACAGACTATTATAATTTTGCACTTACGAACATTTTAGTCGTACAAAGTTTAGTGAAACCGGCCCCCAGGAGCTGTAGGTTCAATCCCCGACCAATTAAACAAAAAAAAGTTCATAGTATTTCCATCCCACTCGTCTTTCTGAGACTCAGAGGTCACATCTCTACATGACATTTCGTGGTTTCTGGAAAGTTAAACCAGTGTAATAAAAAATATAATAAATATGAAAATGATGCCGCTACAGAAAGCATGTTAAGTGGTCAGTACAGTTTCAGTGTTTGATGGTTAAATTCAATGCAGAGGGAAGACACTACTGTTGGTTTCACGAAACCTGCCCAAATTTTACGGCCATATACAATGCAAATACAATATTTTTTTCGACATATTAAATTTTTATCACGAGTCTTCTTTTTATTTCGTGAAATTTGGTCCAATATTGATTTTATTGCAATTTTTTTTTTTTTTTTTAAATTCCACATGTTAAATCTCCATAGAGATGTCTATAGGGATTTAACATGGGGGAATTTTCGAATTTCATAAATACTGGACCGATTTTCAAAATCTAACTTTTGTTTTCATTTCCAAGCTATCGAGCCATGTTTCGGAGTCAATTTCTAATATTTTCGTTTTTTTTTATCTCCTCCCACAGCTTCTCCACCTCCTTTTCCCCCATGTTAAATTCCCATAGATAGACAAATCAATTTGCCGTAATACAATCAATATTTTACCAAATTTCACGAAATTTAATATATCAAAAAAAGTATATTGTTTTTTGCATTGTTTATATGGCCGTAAAATATTTGAACAGGTTTCGTGAAACAGACAGGAAGGATTACCTTTGTCCGACAACAATTCGCTGATATCGTCCTCATAAGGAGTAAACTCCACGTTGCCAAGGAAAAGTATCGCAACCAACACCTAAAAATTATTATAGTAAATCAATGATCACTCACATTAACCCCATAACCATTAAAGTCACTATGTCTCAGGGGACCACTTCACTAATCTTCGTAACGACTAAAATATTTGCAAGTCCAAAATTATGATAGCCTGTAAATTTCACATCAACAATGTTTTCTTGTAAACAATTATTGGATTTACATTTATTGAGCATAGGCTGCAGCCTATGCTCAATAAATGTGAATCCATCAATTGAATTTTCCAGACGATCCTAAATTTGCACTTACGAACATTTTAGTTGTACGAAGTTTAGTGAAACGGTCGCCGGATTACATTCCCGAAAACATATGTTATATTCAAGCATTGTTATCAAAAAAAACTGTGATAAGCAGGGGAGATAATTTGGCTTGGCATAATTTGGCACTTTTGCAATACATGTATCATTAAGGACAAAATGTGACATTTCTTTATATTTTGTTGAGAAATGATCATACTATGCCATATTTAGAAAGAAGATTCTATTACAGATGCCAGTGTAATTAAGTTAAACAAAATAATTTAGTACAGTAACCATCGATTGCAAAACATATTTATCATACTGAAAAATAGGATGTATTTTATTCTGCTGGCACCCTGACGACATGACCATTAGCCAAGAAAATAACCCAGTACACACATGTTTTAAATACGGTATAAAGAAAATTTAAAAAATATACGCAGTGTTTATGAAATATAATGTTCAGCATGTCTCGTTTATTAACGGGAAAAAATGTACACACTTCGAGATATAGTTACCCGGCTGATGTTATTTTGAACGTCGGAGGAGAGACCAACTTCTGTCATAGCATCCAGCGTGTGAGATAACTGCCGATTCTCCGAGATGGCTGAAAATGAAGCAATGTATGTTCTTAGCTCGGTTGTCTGTTGTGCAGTCGTCTATTGATTTACTTTGATTGATTGAAAGGGATTTTACATCCATGTGCATCTGGCCCGAAGTTATAAAAACATTTGGAGGATGTACTTGGCAAAAGTTAAACATTTGGCTAGACTGGCCATAAATGCCATAAGCAGCTTTTCTCCAGTCACAGATCAGGAGTTAGACTGGCCGAAAATGTCACAAGTCAACATATCCCCAGTCAAGGACACATATCAGGACCATGAATGCCATAGCTCCAGTCAGACACATAATTCTTGAGATAGAAATCGCATTTGTATTATTGAACTGATACAATATAATGTTCATACAAAGAGACAAACCTTTATCATGTGGCTAGTATCTTGAAGCCATTTGGACCCAATTCGTTGACAAGGTCAGAGAGACTATTGCTTCTGTCTTCGTTCAGTGCATTTATAATCTGTGGATTGAAAATGATGAAAGAATCTCGGCCGCATGCTAAGAATAGGTACCTTATGGCATTTTCTTACATGTCTAGATCTTCGACATTTTGCAAAGTAACTCTGTAGAGTAGAATCTAAACACTTTACTGACGGCAGCTTGCCTACTTCAGTGACTGAATGGAAAAGCAATGTAGCACCATCAGTGCAGTCTGATCTGGGGGGGGCTGCACTGGTTGCATACGTCAGAAGGATCCTTTTGTCAGTCATAGACACATTTATGATGGTAATGATTAGTTAAACACTGGTCTCAAAGACCATACTAATACAAAGATAAACCAAACTGATACTGGCAATTTTAGAAACTGTTTACATGAAGATGTATGCATAAATGTTGAAATCGGATCAAATTCAGGCTTCAACATTTATGCACCGAAGGAGCTTCCAAAATGGGAACATATTTTGTACATACCATGGCTCGATATCTGATAAAAGATGTGAAAATTGAAAACTTGTACCTGACCAGTTCTGTCATGTTTAACACCCCAAAATTAAGGATGGATTCAGCATGAAGATATACATACCATGCCATCCTACCAACAGTGCTCCAGATAAGCTGCATATTTACTTAAAAACCCAATTAAAATTGCCAAAAAACCAAATTTAAATCAGAAGTAGCGAGTATCAAAAAGCAATGCAAATTTTGTGGTACCTTTATCATGTTGCAGAAAACAATAAACAGACCACAAATACAGGATATTTTTCTTATTTTCCATGAAAAAACATCTTGGTATTTCATTAGAATTGTCTCCAAGGAGACAATTCTAATGAAATGCCAAGACATGTTTTCATTTTGAAGCAACCTATTCAATAATTGCGGTCTGTTGATGTGTAAACAGTAGTGTGATTTTATTTTACCCAATTAAAATTTTGAAATACTCAATTGCTTCAGAAATGCTAGAGTGACAATATACTCGATTACTAATTCCTTATCTGGAGCCCTGTACCAACTCAATGAATATGAAATTGGAACATTTTAATGTGTACATACAATATATCGTTACCTGATAGAAGATGTGAAAATTGCATTCACCCGGTGACTGATGCACCACTCGTGTTTTCTCCAGTAAATATGTTCGGACGTTGGCCCCTCGCACCTGACCGGTCCTGTAATTACAATTAACCCTTAGACCGCTACTCACAACAATTGTCGTCTGCTGTTGCTTTTATATCTTGCCTTATTTCTCAATAAAAACATATTTTGGCAGTGTGACATGTGAGGTTTGAGGCTTTTCATTAACCCTTAGACCGCTATACACAACAATTGTCGTCTGCTGTTGCTTTTGTATCTTGCCTTATTTCTCAATAAAAACATATTTTGGCAGCACTTCAGAATCATTTCCGATGGAAATGATTCTGAAGTGCTGTCAAAGCATGTTGTAAATTATGCTAAAGTGTTGTCCAAGCATGTGTTTGATGATAAAAATGGAAAATAGAAAATAAAGAGCAGACGATAAAAAAATTAAGATAGCAGTCTAAGGGTTAACACTCAAAATTTCAAGATCATCATTAGGAATTGTGACAATACATTTGATTGACTGACGTTTTACGGCTGTCCAATGACAAGGTCATGTACATACAGGAATGCACCTGTATGGGTGGAGTACGTTAGCACTGAAACTACCAGTGCTCCAGATAAGTTTTGTATCTAAAGAGTATTATACCCCAAGCTTTCAAATTCCAAAGCTACAGATAACGTGCATATTGGCGTATCTTACGCACTTATTTTAGCAGAATACGCATTGATTATCAAAAGTGGGAGTAAGAAATACTCACAGCAAATGTAACCCAACAGAGCAGACCCATATCAGACTGAACAGAGGAGCAGGCTGATATATGAGCTTCGCTGGTCGCAAACACAATAAGCATGTCTTTCTCATCTCGTGGAACATCATATACAAGTCTAGGCTCATGCAACTGATGTAGTCTCTTTCCTCTGCTGAAGTCTCAAATACGAATGGATTGATTGATTGATTGATTGGTGTTTAACGGCCGACAGCTAAGGTCATTTAAGGCCGGGCCAATGGGTTCGATCTCGCATTTATCCTGCTGCATTGGGGGTGGAAATCCCAATATCATAACTGAATATTTACATAGAAATAAATATAGATTCAGCCTTGAAATTTATAGAATAACCTGTAGCCGATTTCATCAAAATTGCAAAGTATACTTATCTAGCAAAGTATACTTTGAGGGAGCAATAATATTTTTTTTTTCCCAAAATGCATTGTCACATAGAACTAACGACTGCATATATTTGATGATTAAAAGTATACAGAATTATTATACTGAATTTATTACATTATCACAGCCAAAATGGCTGTGATAATGTAATAAATTCAGTGTAATAAAAAATAATAAATTTATCCTTAAATTGAAAATTTCTCCCTCAAAGTATACTTTGCTAGCGAAAAGTATACTTTGCAATGTTGATGAAATAGGCTGCTGACCCGGTGACAGATCCATACCACACCAAAGTCCCAAATATAAATAATGTTGTGAGCCAACCTGGCGAACTGCAGCTGTATGTATTTGCCAAACCGGGAACTGTTGTCATTCCTCTGGGTCACGGCATTACCTACAACACAAATCGTTATTACGCACCTGGGGCCCGTTTCACTTTTAAAACTTCGTACAATTAAAAAGTTTTAAAGGTACATGCCCACTCAGTATTAAAGCACAAAATGTTCTTTATAGGAATTAAATAAGTGTTTAATTGTGTCACTATTCCACTATTGCTAGAAAAGTATACTTTGCAATGTTGGTGAAATAGGCTACAGAGGTTGTTTGTTCGAACTTCATATTAGGCATCAAACAAATCCAAATAAGCTCCATTTCTCCAGTCACACATTGATAGTCACAGGAGTTGATGACAGAATATAGTAGAAAAACACAAACACCGTGGAATTTGTTTAACCCTTGCTATGCGTGCGACGAAAATTGTCGTCTGCTGTTTTTCATTTTTGCCTGAATTCTTACTAAAAAAACCTGTTTTGGCAGCACATGAGAATCATCTCCAGTGGAGACGATTCTCATGCGCTGTCAAAACAGGTTTTTATCGAAAAATATTGAAAATAAAAAATTTCCAGCAGACGAAAAAATTTAATTCAGCGTAGTAAGGGTTAAACAATAAATTAGTAACATTGATGAATGTACCCCTCAAAAACTTTAATGCCAAAAAACAAAAGTCATTTGACCTTGACATTGAGCACAGTGGCCCCATTGGATGATAACAAGTATATGAAGTTTCAAGCAATTCTAATGTATAGTTACAGAGACAGTCGGTAGCCGAAAATATTAATGCAAATATCAGACAGACAGATGGACAGACCAACAGGGTGGAGACTATATCTACATTTACCAAAAAAAAATGGTTGGGGTAAATAATAAAGACAGAATAAACTACAGACCAGGGGCCCGTTTCACTAAACGTTGTACGACTAAAATGTTCGTACGTGCAAATTTAGAATCGTCTGTAAATTTCAATTGATGGATTTACATTTATTGATCATAGGCTGCAAATGCAGCCTATGATCAATAAATGTAAATCCAATAATTGTTTACAAGAAAACGTTGTTATTGTGAATTTTACAGACTATCATAATTTTGCACTTTTACGAACATTTTCGACGTACGAAGTTTAGTGAAACGGGCCCCAGATTGTCTGATGCATGAGAAAATTACCAAACGCCTCGAGGATTGGATTGGAGTCGAGAATCTGTTTCTCTATAGACTGACCCATGGCAATGGACGGCTGGTCCTCACTGTAAAAACATTACTGAGATAAATATTTGATCTTGATAAACAAACTTAATTTTTTAAGCAAATGGTGAAATTCCGATTTCATTAGAACTAACTGTAAAAAGATGATCCATGCATAAGTTGATAACTTTAAACTATGATAAACAAGAACAGGACTCCAGATAAGGAATTAGTAATTGAGTATTGTCACTCCATAATTTCTGAAGCAATTGGGTATTTCAACATTTTAATTGGGTAAAATGAAATCACACTACTGTTTACACATCAACAGACAGCAATTTTTTTAATAGTTTGCTTCGAAATAAAAACATATCTTTGGCATTTCAAGGAGACAATTATAATGTAATACCAAGATGTGTTTTCATGGAAAATGAGAAAAATATGCTATATTTGTGGTCTGTTTATTGTTTTCTGCAGCATGATAAATGTACCATACATTTTGTATTGCTTTTTGATACTCGCTTTTTGATTTCAATTGTGTTTTTTGGCAATTTTAATTGGGTATTTAAGCAAATACGCAGCTTATCTGGAGCCCAGCAAGAATATGAACGTTTGGGATCAGCGCGGGTTGGACGGTCGTAGGTTTGTCACAGCATGATAGTAAAACCGTAAAACCATAGAGGAATGCACAAGTGAAATATTAAGAATTTTCAATGAAGGAAATAGCAGTTATAACTTATTTCTCTGATGTTAAGTTTTGTAAAGAGACCAAGTATTTGACCTTGACCTTGGGATCAGCGAGAGTTGGACGGTCGTGAATTTGGCAAAGCATGGTAGTAGAGCCTTACACTAACTATTTTGCAATACTTGACTATATTATAGCTCGTTCGATAATATAGTCAAGTATTGCAAAATAGTCGACCGAGCGGAGATACGCTAGGTGGGTCCGAAATTTTTTGAAATCTACATCACATTTCCTGCGTTCTGGTGCATTTTGGAGCAAAAATATTGACACTGTCACAGTATGTTTAGACATGATTTTTTATTGAAAACGTTTAAATTTTGAAACAACTAGATTGGTCAGTAAGCGAGGCTTACGGAATACCCCCTGCGTGGGCCCAGGTACCCCTAAAATATGTAAAAATTTCCAAGTGTGGGCTTGTGACCTTGACTCTGGGATTAGCGCGAGCAGCATGAACGTGAATTTGTCACAGGGTGGTAGAGGTCCATTGGAGCAATGAGTGTGTGAAATGTGAAGCAAATCCAAGCAAGGAAATAGAAGTTATAACCGATTTCTCTGATGTTAAGTTTTGTAAAGAGACTACCGTATAACCTCGAATTAATGCCCCCGGAGACGTTACATTTTACAAAAGGGGGGAGCATTTATTAGCCAGTAAAAAAAAAGAAGAAAAGAAAAGAAAATTACCAAGGACCGCCAATTTCAAACACAAATAAGGATTTAAGGATTATTTGTGTTTGAAATTGGCGGTCATTGGTAATTTTTTTTTTTTTTTTTTTTTTTTTTTTTTTGGGGGGAGGGGGGCGTTTATTAGGAGGGGGGGGGGGGGCGTTTATTGGAGGTATACGGTATGTATGTGACATTGACCTCGAGATCAGCGGGGATTTGTCACAGCATATGAAATATCAAGAATTTTCAATGAAAGAAATAGAAGTTATAACATATTTCTCTGATGTTAAGTTTTGTAAAGAGACTAAGTATGTGACCTTGACCTTGGGATCAGCGGGGGTTGGACAGTCGTAGATTTGTCACAGCATGATAGTACAACCTTTTTAGAGGAATGCACAAGTGAAATAATAAGAATTTTCAATGAAGGAATAGAAGTATAACTTATTTCTCTGATGTTAAGTTTTGTAAAGAGACTAAGTATTTGACCTTGACCTTGGGATCAGCGGGGGTTGGACGGTCGTGGATTTGGCACAGCATGGTAGTAGAGCCTTACAGGAATGCATGTGTGAAATATTAAGCATTTTAGATGAAGGAAATAGAAGTTAGAACAATATTTCTCATGATTTGTTAAGTTTTGTAAAGAGACTAAGTATTTTGACCTTGACCTTGGTATCAGCGGGGGTTGGATGGTCGTGGATTTGGCACAGCATGATAGATAGAGCTTAACAGGAATGCATGTGTGAAAATATTAAGCATTTTAGATGAAGGAAATAGAAGTTATAACAATATTTCTCTGATGTTAAGTTTTGTAAAGAGACTAAGTATTTGACCTTGACCTTGGGATCTGCGGGGGTTGGACGGTCGTGGATTTGGCACAGCATGGTAGTAGAGCCTTACAGGAATGCATGTGTGAAATATTAAGCATTTTAGATGAAGGAAATAGAAGTTATAACAATATTTCTCTGATGTTAAGTTTACGCGGACGAACGGACGGACGAACGGACAACCTGACTCCAGTATACCTCCCACAACTCGTTGCGGGGGGTATAATCAGAGAACGACCGAAAAATGCATGGCATACATGGCACTTGGCATGAAACGTGCCTTGTAACTTGTAAAAAATCTTTACTCGGCGAATTTTAGGGGGGGGGCGCGCGCCGGGTCCGCCCCCCCACCTGAATCTGCCCATGATTCCAGTTATCACATGAACATTTTAATTATTATCAAGGTTTTAAGTGACTCTTGGAATTTGCTTTTGACTTCTGGAATTTTCAGCACAAGGATCAAGTTTGTCATATAAAACATAGAACAGTATATTGCACTTTAAAACTTACAATGATGAATTAAATTTTGCAGTCTGCTGTTAATTATCAACTTTTCTTATCAAAACATGGTTTGGCAGCACTTTAGAATCATTTCCAATGGAAATGATTCTAAACTGCTGCCAAATCATGTTTTTATTGAGAATAAAGAAAAAATATGAAACAACAGCAGACGACACTTTTTGTTAGATTTGATAGGTCATTTTAACGATGGAATTTCAGAGGCTATAGTATTAAAAGCCATGAGTACTTACCCAGTTGTGTCCGATGTTGACACCAATGTCATGTAGCGTACTAAATGTTTGGCCGACACTGTCTGCAATTAATTTTTTATACATGTTTTATGAATGAATACGTATTGGAAGGACTGGCGAGATGTATTTTCACAGCCGGAACGAAGACTCCAATAAAGCAAATTGAAATTAATTTGCAATTCGCTTTTCAATAAATTGCCAAATTACTGGAACTATTTTAATGGTACAGTCAAACTTTGTTATAACGAAGTCTGTCGGACTGACGTCGAATACTTGATATAGGCATGTGCTTGATATAAACATCTGGGGCCCGTTTCACTAAACTTCGTAAGACTAAAATGTTCGTAAGTGCAAACTTATGATAGTCTGTAAATTCCACATTAACACTGTTTTCTTGTAAATAAGTATTGGATTTACATTTATTGAGCATAGGCTGCACATGCAGCCTATGGTCAATAAATGTAAATCCATCAATTGAAAATTCCAGATGATCATAAATTTGCACTTACGAACATTTTAGTTGTACGAAGTTTAGTGAAACGGCCCCCAGATGTATTTTGTTTGTTTGTTTATTGGTGTTTAACAGCCTATCAACAGCTAAGGTCATGTAAGGCCGGGCAAACAGGTTCGATCCCGTTTTAACCTGCTGCATTGGGGGAAAAATCCCAAAATCAGAACGGAATATTTACATCGAGATACAACATATTCAGCCCTGAAATTAGAATAACCTGACCTGGTGCCAGGTCCATACTGCACCAAAGTCACTTGGCCCCTTCCCCTATTTAAAAGTAATACCGGTAGGATTACTCTTATAAGGGATATAACCAGATTCAACTGTCACATACAAAATGCCAAAGACGTATGTGAGTCCCCCAGATGTAACGTGTACACACACTTCGCTATAGATATGCTACTCGTTATAACCAAGCTTGTTATATTTTCTGCCAAAAAAAATGAAAACAAAAAATCACACTTCATTCAGTACTGTGACACTAGCTAATACTTCACAGGTAACCTATTTCTGCTCATATGTTTAAAGCACTGTATAGTAGCAAACTTCTCAATCACTACAGATTTTAATTAATACGAACCATCAGTAGCCTGATCTGGGGCTACACTGGTTGCTGACTCAATAAGCCCTGTTATGCCATGGCACACCAACCACTAGTATATGGGCTCTGGAATTTGATTATCGGTTATTTTTCGGTAATAATGATTTTGAAAATCAGTCATATATTCCATAAATGAAGTCAAAAATTTACAAAGAAATCAGAGCTCATGCGGAATTGAATTCCGCATGAGCTCTGAATTTTTTTCAACTTTCGATGGGCATACAATCTTTCATAGGCCATCATCCAATATTGAAATGTTGTCAAAATTTATGACAAAAAATATACATATGGTGATAATGCACCACCACATCAAAAATCAAATTGAAGGCGTCAGTCGAGGAAGGGAGCTAACACCATCCTCCTATAAGCTACATAAGGAGACGGAACTATTACCTTGCCCGCCCCACTCTCTCCACTGACGATGATACTCTGGTTGACCTTGCCGAGGCCACGTATCATCCTGCTGTAAGCCTCCGCACTGATCCGGTATATATGAGCATCCTCCTGGATAACACAGATTCATTCAATAAATAGGAAAGGTTATTGTTTGACGTCAACAGTACAAGTATTATATTTCATTTACACAATACAGAGCTCCAGATAAGGTGCGTATTGGTGTATATTACGCAATTATTTTAGCTGAATACGCATTGATTATCAAAAGTGGGAGTACAAAATACGCACAGCAAGGTGAAAATACGCTTGATTTTCAAATTGAGTAGTGAAAATACTGTCATAAAGTTGAAAATTCACTTAGTTGAGCTGCAAAAAGCAAACAGTGTTTGCTTTTTGCAGCTCAAATAAGTGAATGTTTAAATTTGTCCTATTTTTGTTATCATTTGTTCCTTATTTAGTAATGAAGAAAATCAACAATCCATTTGTAAAAGTAAAATACGCAATGATTTTGAAATCAGGGGGTATAGTACGCTTTAGACACAACGCTTATCTGGAGCTCTGCAATACACTGTATTTGGGCATTTGACTATTAAGAAGAGACCATAACCCTTTTAAAGTTTAAACATTATTTATTTTACAACTATTACAAACAAGCGTGAGAGCACTTATACAAATGCTTTCGTTGGCACAGATGGGGGCGTAAGGGTGATCTTTAATGTGGGAGGAACCCCACTTGTCCGGTCTGGCGATCTGGTAGCCAGACCTGTTTGAAGGGGGGGTCGTTTCGAAGGCACAATGGGCCTGAGGTATATAGCGGGGTCTAAAAAAGTGGACCTCGGTGCTAAAAAAGTGTACATGGAGACTGGGCGGGGGGGTCGTCCAACCGCTCCGCCCCCCCTCGCTACGGGCCTGCATATTGGATTTTTCAGGAACTAAATGCTGCGGTCGCTAACGCTCCCTCGCATTTAATTCCTTAAAAATCCAAAATGTGAACAATAACCAGGGATTCCGCTGGGGAAAATAAAAAAATTGCCACTTCAAAAAAAAAAAGAAAGAAAAAAGGAATAACCAATAGGATAAAAATAAACAATTGGCGATAAAAAATTACAAATTGTAATTTTTTATCGCCAATTGCGAAAGTGGCGATCGCCAGCGGAATCCCTGAATAACTAATACATACAGTTTCCTGGTGATGGTAGGCAAGAGCGGTCTGCCTGCTGTAGAGCTGGGGCACGCTGCAGAACGGGTTTACGGCCACAACGGTACTGCCGGCGCCCGTGTAGAACCGCGACGCCCTGTATCGCTCATCCAGGCAGACGAGAACTGGAAGTGAAACAGAGCTCCCGATGTCAATAACTCATATTTGTAAGAATTGACTTCTAAACCCCAGTCTCCGCGAAAGTCGTCGGTCCGTCGGACATGTCCGTTAAAAGTGCCGCCGGTCGGACGGTAAACCGGAAGTCGCCGGACCGAATGTCTGACTATAAAAAAAAGTTTAAAAAAAACAAAATCACCTTCCTTTGGAATGCGCTTCTGGTGCTAGCTAGCTTTTCTTATATAACTGATATACTTAAAAGAGCTAAAAAGCTCTTAACCCAAAATCAATTTTATTTTTTATAAAAAAAAATTTGGTCTGGTAAATTTTTGTCCGGTCTGGTAAAATTTCAAGTTTACCAGACAGAATGTCCTGTAACATTCTGGCAGTTTCGCGGAGACTGAAACTCAATTGGCAAGGAGCAGAGCTCCAGTTAAGATGCGTAATTTGACCAACTTTGGGTGAAATTTTGTTATTTTTCATCAAAAATGGCAAGTTGGGAGTCCTTTAGAATCGTCTCATTGAGACGATTCTAAAGCACTCCCAACTTGCCATTTTTGATGGAGAAATAATAAATTTACCTCCAAATTACGCACCTTAACTGGAGCTCTGAAGGAGTCATTCACTTAAAAATTGCATTTGCTCCTAGGTTTGACAATTTTGTTTGATAATATTGCTGAAATAGATATTTGTATGCCAACTGTGTTATCATAAATTTGCTACTGGGAGCCCTGTGAAAGGGTTTAATGTCCGTGCAACAGCTACAGTCATTTAGGGACGGGACCTCGGTTTCAAAGTGAAAGCACAGCTCAGGCTCAGCCAACTACTGTTTCGAGCGAAAGATTATCTATGTTAACTAACTGCATTCTTATGAACTAGAAATCAAACAGTTTCATTGGCTGATCCTGAGCACAGCTCAGCCAATCAAACTGCGTGATTTGTGACATAAGATTACCAGAAGCTTGGTTTATTGGAGCCAGTTCCGTGAGATTCCCGACGTTGACTAGAGACGTCTCTGATCTCAGGAGGATGTGCTCAGGTCGACAGTTCGTCACAGTCTACAATGGAATAGAACTTAATGGCACACAGTCTATCGTCTGCCCAACTTAACCCTTTCACCCCAAGTAACTGCAATGGATTTTGATATGTTAATTTTGCAACCAACCCAACTGTCACAAAATGACTTTCAGACTAGTCCATTTCTGAAAATGGTGTGTTTTTGCTCTCAAAAAAGTGAAAATTACTTGCAAAAAGTGCAGATCCTGATGTCACGAGCCGTCTCATCTGGATCTACACTGTTTGCAAATACCACTATACAGGTATGTGGTGTTGAAAGGGTTAAAGTTGGCCGATGAACTTTGGGCTATTAAACCTGAATATGAGTAAACGTAAACATTTTTTCTAGATAATAAAACTGTTACCTTCCATATTTTTTATATTTATATTACAATTTTTGCCAAATATTGATCTTACTGTGAAAACAAGAAACGAGGCAAAGCCACGAAGGCCAGGTTTTTTCCAAGCATAGACACTTGGATAACATAATTATACCCACTTTTTGTAGACTAGATGGCCGTGGCCTGCATGTCGCGCCTTGGGGCGAGGCATGGACACTAAAAAAATAGATATAGTAGATGGAAAAACTTTAACGAAAACACTTTAACCGGACACGGACGTACAGACGGAAGGACGGACGTATGCCAAAATGCCGACGATATCTCGCTTTCCGCAAGCGGGTGCGACAATGATGATAAACACCCATGTGAAGTATCAAGGTAATGGGTGAAGCAGTTGCAGAGATATAGTACACCAAAAAACTTTAACAAAAAAATTCAAAGTAATTTGACCTTGACATTGGGCACAGGGGCCCGCGCACGGTTGGGGGTTAGAATGAAAATATGGATGATGATAAAACACCCATGTGAAGTTTCAAGGTAATGGCGAAGCAGTTGCAGAGATATAGTATAACGAAAAAGTTTTAACCAAAAAACTTTAACTAGACGTACGTTAAAAAGTTAACGTTGAAAATGGCTAAGTCAATTACGTAGAAATAATAGGTGAATGTAAAAATGGATAGTTGTATGTGGTAGGCACCCCTTGGTTATGAAGCTGTGAAAGTTTGGTGGCCTAGGTGGTACAGTACCAAAGAAATGGACATAAACACGAAAACTTAACATTGTAAACGCGAAAACTTAACATTGAAAATGGCTAAGTCGACTGCGCGGAAAAAATGGGTCAAGTTAAAACAAGAAACGAGGCAAAGCCACGAAGGCCAGGTTTTTTCCAAGCATAGACACTTGGATAACATAATTATACCCACTTTTTGTAGACTAGATGGCCGTGGCCTGCATGTCGCGCCTTGGGGCGAGGCATGGACACTAAAAAAATAGATATAGTAGATGGAAAAACTTTAACCAAAAAACTTTAACCGGACACACGGACGACGGACGGTACGGACGTATGCCAAAATGCTGACGATATCGCGCTTTCCGCAAGCAGGTGTGACAATGATGATAAACACCCATGTGAAGTATCAAGGTATTGGGTGAAGCAGTTGCAGAGATATAGTACACGAAAAACTTTAACAAAAAAATAACAAAAAAATCAAAGTAATTTGAACTTGACATAGGGCACAGGATCGCGCTTTCCGCAAGCAGGTGCGACAATGATGATAAACACCCATGTGAAGTATCAGGTATTGGGTGAAGCAGTTGCAGAGATATAGTACACGAAAAAAATTTAACAAAACAATTCAAAGTAATTTGACCTTGACATTGGCACAGGATCGCGCTTTTCCGCAAGCAAGTGCAACAATGATGATAAACACCCATGTGAAGTATCAAGGTATTGGGTGAAGCAGTTGCAGAGATATAGTACACAGAAAAAACTTTAGCAAAAAAATTCAAAGTAATTTTGACCTTGACATTGGGCACAGGGGCCGCACGGTTGGGGGTTAGAATGAAAATATGGATGATGATAAACACCCATGTGAAGTTTCAAGGTAATGGGCGAAGCAGTTGCAGAGATATAGTATAACGAAAAAGTTATTAACCAAAAAACTCTAACCAGACGTACGTTAAAAAGTTAACGTTGAAAATGGCTAAGTCAATTACGTAGAATAATAGGTGAAGGTAAAAAAAATGGTCACATGTTGGATAGTTGTATGTGGTAGGCACCCCTTGATTATGAAGCTGTGGAAAGTTTGTGGTCCTAGGTGGTACAGTACCAAAGAAATGGACTTAAACACGAAAACTTAACATTGTAAACGCGAAAACTTAACATTGAAAATGGCTAAGTCGACTGCGCGGAAAAAATGGGTGAAGTTAAAAAAAAAGTAAATGTTGGATAGTGATATGTGGTGGGTACCCCTTGATTATGAAGCTGTGAAAGTTTGGTGGTCCTAGGTGGTACAGTACCAAAGAAATGGACTTAAACACGAAAACTTAACATTGTAAACGCGAAAACTTAACATTGAAAATGGCTAAGTCGACTACGCGGAAAAAATGGGTGAAGTTAAAAAAAAAGTAACATGTTGGATAGTGATATGTGGTGGGCACCCCTGATTATGAAGCTGTGAAAGTTTGGTGGTCCTAGGTGGTACAGTAACAAAGAAATGGACTCAAACACGAAAACTTAACATTGATTGTGGACGCCGCCCGCCCGCCAGACCCTTACCGACCCGCCGCGCCCGGCTTTCGCCAATCCAATAGCCTGGATTTTTTTTCAAAAAAATTCCTGGCTAAAAAAAAGCAACATGTTGGATAAGTGATATGTGGTGGGCACCCCTTGATTATGAAGCTGTGAAAGTTTGGTGGTCCTAGGTGGTTACAGTACAAATCGTAACAAGAAATGGACTTAAAACACGAAAAAACAAATTAACATTGTATAAACGCTGGAAAACTATAACATTGAAAACAAATGGAAAAGGCTAAGTCCACTACGCGTAAAAAAATGGGTCTTAAGTTAAAAAAAAGTAACATGTTTTATAGTGATATGTGGTGGGCACCCCTTGATTATGAAGCTGTGAAAGTTTGGTGGTCCTAGGTGGTACAGTACCAAAGAAATGGACTTAAACACGAAAACTTAACATTGTAAACGCGAAAACTTAACATTGAAAATGGCTAAGTCCACTACGCGTAAAAAATGGGTCAAGTTAAAAAAAAGAGTAACATGTTGGATAGTGATATGTGGTGGGCACCCCATGATTATGAAGCTGTGAAAGTTTGGTGGTCCTAGGTGGTACAGTAACAAAGAAATGGACTCAAACTTAACATTGATTGTGGACGCCGCCCGCCCGCCCGGCTTTCGCCAATCCAATAGCCTGGATTTTTTTCTTCAAAAAACCTGGCTAAAAAAGAGAATTATTTATGGGATTTAACATGGAGGGTAAAATAGATCTACAAATAATTTATGTAGTTTAAGGACCAATTTTTTTTCTTTCTAAGCTTAATCATTTCCAAGCTGTCTTGACAGGTTTCGACGTCAGTTTCCTCCATTTCGGTTCATTATAATTTTCACATGATTTTTTTCTTTTTCTCTGACAGTAGAATAGATCAGAATAGAAACAAACGTCTGAAATAAGTAGCTACGGTAATAGCACAAAATATTTTGACACCATCTGTTTTGGGAAATTTGTTTCCCAAAACAAATGGTATCCAAATATATTCATTGTTATTATGATAAACATGTTCATATTCATGTATACACATGCATTTTAACCCTAAATATTGGGACACTTTGTCAATGTTTGTTGGGGGTATATTTATAAGTATTTAGCAGAATCAATTGTGTCTGAAGGTTATATGTATTATGGTGAAGATGGTAGTAATCACCTGATATAATTTAACTTTCTGACAAGTGACGCAAACATTTATACAATAGGGATGTAAAGCAATTTCAGATACCGTACCTGTCCATTGGAGCATTTCACGGTATAGCATCGGTCACCAACAGCCGAGACATTTCCTTCCAGCCACACCTGGTTGTCGTCATGAACATAAACTGCCATTGCTGGTTGTATGCCGGACACTGTGGGCTGCATTCCAGTAGACGTCATCTTCACTGGTGTTGGAACTGTTGCTCAACTGTAAAACATGCATGAACTAGAAATGTGGCCTGTCGGCACACGAATGCCCCTGCTGGCAGCCAAAGAAAACGAGGCATATTTGATTATAAGCCATTTACCCGAGCGTTAAGGTTTTGAACGCACCTTGACCCTGGGCTTAGTGGGGGCGGGACGAATGTGGATTTGTCACAGGGCGGTAGGACCATTGTAGCAATGCGTGTGTGAAATGTGAAGCAGATCCGAGCAAGGAAACACAAATTATAAGCCATTTAACTGAATGTTAAGGTTTCAAACGCACCAAGTATGTGACCTTGACCCTGTGCTTAGCGGAGGCAGGACGAATGTGGATTTGTCACAGGGCAGTAGAGGACCATTGGAGCAATGCGTGTGTGAAAGTTAGTGTAGGATTGAGAAACGCGCACGTAGATTTGTCCCAAAGTGGCAAGTAAACAATTAAAGTGGAAAAGGTGAAGGTCAAAGGTGAAGGTCGAAGTAATGGGTGGTGCAGTGTGTAAGGCATGTTCATATGTATCATGTGTATAAATATTTAAGCGATTGGCAAAAGTATTGAGAAGTTATTGTAGGATTGAGAAATCGTGCACGTAGATGTCCCAAAGTGCTAAGTAAACAATTAAAGTAGAAAAGGTGAAGGTCAAAGGTGAAGGTCGAAGTACTGGGTGGTGGAGTGTGTATGGCATGTTCATATGTATCATGTGTATAAATATTTAAGCGATTGGCAAAAGTATTGAGAAGTTATTGTAGGATTGAGAAACGTGCACGTAGATTTGTCCCAAAGTGCTAAGTAAACAATTAAAGTAGAAAAGGTGAAGGTCAAAGGTGAAGGTCGAAGTACTGGGTGGTGGAGTGTGTAGGGCATGTTCATATGTATCATGTGTATAAATATTTAAGTGATTGGCAAAAGTATTGAGAAGTTACTGTAGGATTGAGAAACGTGCACGTAGATTTGTCCCAAGCAAACATTTAAAGTGGAAAAGGTCAAGGCCAAGGCCAAAGGTCAAGGTCGAAGTACTGGGGAGGTGGAGTGTGTAAGGCATGTTCATATGTATCACGTGTATAAATATTGACATAATATGTGAAGCCATGTAGAAGTTACTAAAGAATATGGTAATATCGGGACGTACGGACGGGACGGACGGACGCCGGTAACACTATATGCCCCCGTACCTTTGTAAAGATACTAAGTATGTGACCTTGACCTCGAGATCAGCGGGGGATTCACCGTTGTCACAGCAATGATATAGATCTTAAAGGAATGCATGCATGAAATATTATTCTCATATTTCTTTTCTGTTTTCTGTTGTTGTTTCTAGCTCAAACCCCTTTTTCTATATTATTACCAAAATCCGTAAACATAATACACACTTGAATTGTATCTCCCATTATTGCATCGAATGGGCCTCATGCTGACATGGGAGAATGCGTGAATGTTTAATATATTTCTCTCATGTTAAGTTTGTAAAGAGACCTTTGTAAAGTATGTGACCTTGACCGGACTGGACGGTCGTGGATTTGGCGCAGCATGGTAGTAGAGCCTTACAGGAATGCATATGTGAAATATTAAGCATTTTAGATGAAGGAAATAGAAGTTATAACATATTTCTCTGATGTTCAGCTTAGTGACGGACGGACAACCCGACTCCAGTATGGTGTAAATGCTATTACGCACATTTTTATTGTGTAGCGTGGTGTAGCAATATAGTGCAACCCGTTGCCTATAAAGCGGAAAACGTGCAGCTAGTGCAAAATGTGAAAAAATTGATGAGCAAAATCAAAATTCATTTTGCAAATCATAAAGCTTTATATTCCAGGTATCAAGACTGTGTAATGGTGTAGCAACTCGCCACCTCGCGAATCAACGGAAATTTCAACCAATAAAATTTTGTCAATCCACGAGGTGCCGACGGATGGGTCCCGGTAATAACACCATCACCTCAAGCCTCTAAGTATTACAATTTAAGTTCTATGAGTTAAAAAGCAATAATACAAAACTACACGTGCAAAAGAGGAGACAAATGCATTTGTCTCGCGAAAACAAATGAAACAAACAATACATGTCTGTTTTATTCACAATAAACTCACATACTACCTCCAAAATCAACCTCTATCAACAGTCAAGCAAGCTACCTATTTGGGTGTGGAGTTAACATCAGATTTATCTTGGTCTCCCCATATTAACAAAATAACAGGTAAAGCCAGCCAATCTCTGGGTTTTCTGAAACGAAACCTACACTCAGCCAAGCCAGAAACTAAACAAGCTGCCTATACTTCCATTGTCAGGCCGACATTAGAATACAGCTCATCGGCCTGGGATCCATATACCCAGAAAGATACCCAAAAGCTAGAGAAAGTACAGCGACGTGCAGCGAGGTTTGTCACTAATAATTATGACAAAAGCCCGGGCACGGTCACTAACATAATGTCGGACTTACAGTGGAAGTCATTACAGTCTAGACGGCAAAATAGCCGGTTCACTTTTTTACAAAATTGTTCACAATCACGTCGATATATCCCCAAATTTGTACTTAACTCCACACACCAGACAATCCAGACACTATCATCAATTTGCCTATCAAATTCCTACAATTTCAGTCGACTACCATAAATACTCATTTTTCCCATGAACCGTCATTGTGTGGAATACACTCACTGCCAATGTAGTCAGTGCTGACACGATCTTAGGATTTAAGTCAGCGCTGGCTGCACTGTCACTCCCATAAGTTGACACTCTGCTTTTATCTTTTAACCATTAATATCACACTTCTCACTATACATATTGTACAGGTGGATTATAGGCTTTTAATTAGTTCTTGCATATCATTTTTAGGCGGGCGCACGATTCACCCAAATCCTCCCCAAATCCTCCCCAAATCCTCATGTAATGAATAAATTATCCAATTAATATGTCTCAAAACCTTTTAATATCGTTCTTAAGAAGTTATTGAACCTGATTTGAATACGTTGTTATGGTAAAAAGAGTCTTATTTCGATGTTTTAATTTAACTTAGGCATTCTAGCAGCCAAGGGAGATCATCCAAAATAAATTATGAGATAAATGCAAGGGAGATAAATGAAACATGTAAGTTATTTACCATTCCAAATGTTTATTCATCTGTTGTTTTTTTTTATCTCAATCAATCAATCAAATTCAGCATATATAGCTTGAAAATATGACCACGTCCGTAACTGTCAAGTGCCTATATATATGCAGTACGGGCCCGATATGCAGCAAATCATCCCCAAATGTTCATATTTTAAAGCTATATATGTGCTGAGGTTGATTGATTGATTGATTGATTATTTGATTGATATAAAAACAGATGAATAGTATTATACACATTTTGAATGGTAAATAACTTGCATGTTTCAATTGACCAAAATGGGTCAAACAACATTTATCTCCCTTGCATTTATCTCATAATTTATTTTGGATGATCTCCCTTGGCTGCTAGAATGCCTAAGTTAAATTAAAACATCGAAATAAGACTCTTTTTACCATAAAAACGTATTCAAATCGGGTTCAATAACTTCTTAAGAACGATATTAAAAGATTTTGAGACATATTAATTGGATAACTTATTCATTACATGAGGATTTGGGGAGGATTTGGGGGAAAATGAGGATTTGGGGAGGATTTGGGTGAATCGTGCGGCCCTTTTTAGGACTGCACAATCTTATCTCTTGCCATGTCCATCAAGGTGGACTGAGTAGCTTTGGTGGCATGGCATTCACTGTACTAACCCCCACCACAGACCTAGAATAGATTCTAGGTCTGTGCCCCCACGCATTGCCATAATAGTCGGTAAACGACTGCTTGCAATTATTATAAAAGAAAAGAAGAACTGGGAAAACTAACCGATTTTAAATGTGCGTCACATACATTATGTGTGATAATAACGATTTATATATTACATTAAACTATATAATATTAATTTCATGATTATTTTATTACAAGACAAAATAATATTTTGAATATGCCGCCTGTTGTCATCTTCCTCTATAAGCGTTTGCATTTTGACAGATACAGCTGGATGACAGAGATCGTAAAGAGTCAAACGGCCCAATCAAAAACGGCCCAAAGACACCATCGTCCCCTCCCGGTGTACCTAGGAGACAAACAGTCTCAGTTTATCCATAGACGTGCATTCACACAATCATGACAAACACAATATATCATAAGTTTGTATATATTCTTGAATCCAGTAACATAGTTCACCAACATTGCTAAGTGTACTAATCTTCTTCTAC
Organism: Conchocele bisecta; assembly: GCA_029237695.1. Lineage (NCBI taxonomy): Eukaryota > Metazoa > Mollusca > Bivalvia > Lucinida > Thyasiridae > Conchocele > Conchocele bisecta. The sequence goes on from CM055277.1 coordinate 23,699,306, forward strand.
CGGAAGCAAGTAAAAACGGCCCGTGGTCAAAACGTCAAACGGCCCGGATTTGGTCAAAACGGCCCAAAAGTTTTAGGAATTTGGTCAAAACGGCCTCTACTAAAACGGCCCCCTATTATATATTATATATTTTTTATTTTTGTATATATATATATATCTACCTATGTAAGTATCCTACCTATGTAAGTATCCTTATCACGACTAACTATATATATATATATGTATATAGTGCACTTGGTAATTTTGCTGAAATACGCTACAGGACCAACTAAATTCACTTGCACATGTTATTTGTCGGCATTGGCCCTCTATGCTCAGACTCACCCAGCCCACATTAGTTCCCACAAAGAAAATTTAACCTCCAGTTGCATAGAGTGTAGGCCCCTACATATGATATTTACCTGTATTTACCTGTATTTACCTGTACCCGCAGCTGGTACCCCTCAGGTTCCCGGCCGCGGAAATGGGGTAAGCGGTATGGCATCCATTACAACCCCATATGTTCTCTTGATGTGTTTGTCAATTCGGTTTTTAAACATGTTTATGCTAGTGGCACTTACTACACTGAGTGGCAAATTGTTCCAGGCCAAGATTGTTCTCTGTGAGAAGAAACTTTTACGTAGGTTTAGCCTGCTGTAGTTCATATAGAGCTTGTGTAATGTCCCTGTGTAGATTCGGTTAGGTTTCTTTCGAATAGGTGATGTTCCAGGATACATTCTCGGCCGGTTAAAATCTTGAAGACCTCGATCATGTCACCGCGATGCCTTCTAAGTTGAAGAGATGAAAGATGTAAAATTCTCAGCCTTTCAGGATATGGTTTTTCTCTTATTTCAGGAATCATCCTTGTTGCGCGACGCTGGACTTTTTCCAGAAGCTGAATATCTTTCATTAAGCAAGGGCTCCAGGCTTGAATTGCATATTCTAGATGGGGCCGTACTAGCGGCTTATAAAGCCTGACGATGATGTCTTTCCGCTTGTACACTATATTCCGATTGATGCAACCCAGCATTCGATTAGCACGCTTAGCAGATTCAGCACATTGAAGAGATGGTTTAAGATCATTTGATATTAAGACACCCAAATCTCTTTCTGTTGAAACAGACTCAAGAACAGTACCGTTCATTATGTATTTGGCATTGTGATTATTATAACCAAAATGAATAACACTACACTTTGACTCATTGAAGACCATCTGCCAATCCTCTGACCACTTACATAGACTATCAAGATCCTTTTGTAATATGTCTATATTTGTTTGACTTTTTACCTTACGATAAACTTTGCAGTCATCCGCAAATTTCTTCATGTAACTGAATATACTTTCATCAATGTCATTGACAAATATAATAAATAGTAATGGGCCCAATACCGAACCTTGGGGAACACCACTAGTAACGTCTGACCACACCGAAGCCGCTCCGTTAATCACAACACGCTGTTTCCTGTTTGAGAGCCAGTTCTCTATCCAGTTAACTATATTCCCAGATATGCCGTGTGCCCGCAGCTTTACGAGTAGTCTATGTCGAGGTACCTTATCAAAGGCTTTTGAAAAGTCCAGGTATATTGCATCTACAGGTTCACCATTGTCTAACGCTGCTGTTACATCCTCCAGAAATTCTAACAAATTGGACAGACACGATTTCCCTTTGGTAAAGCCATGTTGGGATGAATTAATCAAGTTATGTTTATCAAGATGAAGATATAATGTATCTTTCACAAGAGATTCAAACACCTTACATACTTGCGATGTTAAACTGACTGGGCGATAGTTACCACACGTCGATCTCGACCCCTTTTTCTTATAGATGGGTGAAACATTAGCTACCTTCCATTCAGCTGGTACAAATTCTTCTTGTAGACATTTGTTGAATAGAATCGATAACGGTAGACTCAAGTTAGATGCCAGATTCTTCAATAATGTTGAACTAATCTTGTCTGGACCGGGAGCTTTGAAGGAGTTCAATGAATTAAGCTTCTTAAAAACTAGCGACTCAGTGAAGGTGAATGACTGCAAGTTATCATTGTCAGTACAACGTGATTCAATATCGGGAATGTTCCTTGTATCTTCATTGGTGAATACCGAAGTGAAAAAGCCATTCAGTTCCTCAGCCATACACTTATTATCAGAAATCACTGACCCTTCCTGGTCTTTGAGCGGCCAATACTGTCTTTCACTTTCTGATTCTGTCTCATATACTTGAAGAAACTTTTACTGTCTTGCTTTATATTATCGGCTAACTTAGCTTCAAAGTTCTTCTTGGCATTGTTCAATTCAAACTTTGCGGTATGTAATTGACTTTGATAACGCAACAAATCCTGCTCATTCTGTGAATGTTTATATTTATCCCACAATTTATGTTTCTTACGAACAGCCCTTAAAGCTTTCCTTGTAAGCCAAACTGGTTTAGTGTTTAGTTTCATAGTGCGTTTGGGTACATATTTATCAGTAATATTGTTTATAATATCTGACATTGAGGTCCAACATTCAGCAGCATCTTTCTCTTGTAGGTATTTTCTTCCCAATTGTAAGTCGATAGTTCATTGCGCATACCATCAAAGTCTGCTTTCTTAAAATCTGGTGCAAATTGCGTATTGTTACCACATATGAATATTGTCGCATGTACATTACACAATATAGCTTCATGATCACTAGAACCTAGAGCGCCTATAGACTGTATGCTAGAAACCATTGAAGGTTCACTTGTAAAAATAAGATCCAACGTATTTTGCTCTCTGGTCGGAAATGATACATGTTGACACAAATACAAATCGTTAAATAAGTCTAGAAAGATCACATCTGTTCCATTTGCCGTCTGAAGTGTCCAGTTGATTGACGGAAAATTAAAATCACACCCATTAACAGCACGTGCTTACCCGCCAGTTGACCTAGAATGTCACAAAGTTTCTCATCATTTTCCACGCTACTATTTGGGGACCTATACACACACCAACCAGAAGTTTTGATGTAGAATCTATGTCAATTTCACAGAATATACTGTTTGTAAAATCCTTGGCCGCAGCCAGATTCACCTCAGCACATGTAAAATAGTCTTTGATATATAAAAGGACACCGCCACCACGACCGTTTTAGGGTATCTTCTCTATCTTGTCGATACAATTTGTACGAGGGGATATGCAACTCTGAGCTGAGAATGTCACTATGCGCCCAAGATTTTGTAATTGCTATAATATCAGGTTCATGTATTTCAATACAAGCCAATAATTCACAACGTTTATTTATAATACTTTGAGCATTGATGCTTAAACATGTTAAATCCTCTAACTCCCTTCCCCATGTCTATTACGCTTGTTTACTTTCCCACTCGCGATACTAAAGTTTGGATTACCTAGCAAACTGTCTGTTTCTGAATCGCTTTCACTATCCGTGGGACTAGAACCATCAAAATTGCTGTTCACTATTAAGATGTCTGTATCATCCGAACTGACACTACCTGTATGATGCTCATGATTGTGCGATTCCACAAATTTAGATTCCTCAATCAAAGGCGAAGATTTAACAAACACACTGTCATGTATATCGCTACGACGATCAACGGATTCGCTCAAAAATCAAAAAAATGTATTGTTCAATACTAAAAATAAACGTTCGACAATCAAAATAGTTCCACCCTAGTGCATTAATTACTCAATCAGCGACTCCGTTAAGTTCAAAGGTGTATTATCAATGGAAATAATTCGGGACGAGTGCTGTAATTACTCGGTATTATGGGATTAGCAAACTAATCAGTAAGTATAATCCTTTCTTGGATGCAGCCGAATGTTTGTGAATTGGGTATGTGGTACATGTAACAGACACCATACGTAGCACTATAATTATTTGTTACAATCAACGCAATTATCGCCGGCAAGTGGACATGTTACGGAACATAAGAATACTTTCTCTGCTCGTAGTAAACTATATGCATATATTATTTCTACAAAATATGAATAAAAAATCACAATACCAACATTGGTCTTAACATAGTACGTATAAGAAATTATTATATGCTACAATAAACAAAATAAAACATCCATAATACTTATAATTACATTGTAAATATATATATATATATATATATATATAAGACTGGGGACGAAATGACCATACTGAGGACGAATTGACCAAACTGAGGACAATTTGTATAGTATGAGGACGATTTGACCACAAACTGAGGACGAAATGACCAAACTGAGGACGATTTGGACAGGGACGATTTGGACACTGAAATC